>CAAKHD010010426.1:9231-62578 GCA_901007705.1 Fistularia tabacaria
CACAGGGAAAGAAGTCCGATTTTTTCCCCGATTCTGGGAGAACTGGTGCTCCTCGCTGGGGGCCTTACACGGACACGGGTTCAACCCCCCCCCCCCCCCCCAATCATGGTACATTTAAACATTTTATGCACGGATGACCATACCTTAGCTTTAGGCCCGAATTTGACCGCATGATTTTTTGGGCCAAACCCGTCCCTTAGTTCAATGCTGTTGTTTTTTTGTACAATCACATTAATATGTAATTTCCAATAAAAGAAAAACTG
This sequence comes from Fistularia tabacaria, assembly GCA_901007705.1. NCBI lineage: Eukaryota > Metazoa > Chordata > Actinopteri > Syngnathiformes > Fistulariidae > Fistularia > Fistularia tabacaria. Next base: position 9,495 of record CAAKHD010010426.1, read on the forward strand.
TTATCGTGCCATTAAACCAAATATAGTGTGAGGAAAATGGAGGTAGAAAGGAGGGGCACAATGCTGGTGCCACAGGAATGAGGAAATGCACAATACAGTACATAGCATGTGAAACTGCTGAATTGCAAAAAAGAATTGAAGGACAGATTAGCTTGAAACTGCAAAAAAATAGAACTCCTGCTCATGTTTTCTTTTCTTTTTTAAACAATTTCAAGAAGATTAAGCAAAAGTAGTATGAAGCAACTCTGAAAAGCATCCTGACAGAAGCTGACTGTCGCTAAAGGGAAACTGCTTTTCAGGTTGGGACTTAATAGATGAGATTTCATTCTAACTGATTCCATGACAATCACTGTTGTAGATGAAAGTGATAGGTCTTTTTTTCTAGCCTTCAGACCTGAATCTCCTCCAGAAAAAGGTTGCTCTCCACAAAGCTGTTGCTGAGGAATCCTCCCGGAGCTCTGCAGTTCTGGAGGAAGCGTGCTGGATTGGGACGAGCCCGTGGGTTGGCACCCACCAGCTCACAGTAGTGTGGGACAAGGGCCTTGGGGATCTGCGGGCACAGAGGACCATACATCCCAGAGTGAATGGTGATTTCATTATGAGGTTAATGACTGACTCTTCTCTATTTCATGACAATTTGTGATGGATAAAGATAAAAAAATTCAAAGTAGTAGCCAGCTCAGAACAGCTTTAGTTGAAGGTTCTGGGCAGCATATTTTTGCAAAAGTTAAATAAACCAAGGGTGTCTACATATTGATTTAATGCAGAGACAGAATTGTAACAACCCCTAAAACACTGCTCTAAACACATACACACGAATCCTCTCTTAGGGGAGAAGTTTGAAGAATTATGCTTAGGAATTAGTAATTTCGCTCCTTTCCACAGCTATCTCCTCTCATGTTCTTGTTTATAAACAAATAAGTTATTTTCCAAGAAAGAAGAACTTCCCAATACTTAAATTAAAATGAATTTTATAATCTAAACATTTTTAAAACTAATGAATAGCCATTTTTTGAGGAGATACTTAAATGTTATTGTGATACAGATACACAACACAAATATGTTAAAAATGCTATTATTAGGACTACTTTAACTTAATTTTTGTATTCAATATCCAAGTAAGGCAACAGGAAAATGTAATGGAAAAATCAAGGTAAATGCAGTAAAATTATTTCACAATTGTTAGGAAAATACACATTAGCAGAAAATATTTAATCTATTTCCCACTCCAATACAAACTTAGTTTCTCAAGTCCAGTGTATCCCTTAGTTTCTGCAAATTTGGATTATTGCAAAGATGATCTTTATCAATAACTACAATTAAAGAATATTAATGTGTAAACACAATGTATGTAAACACATCATGTATTATCAATGATGCTGTACCTTCCCAAGTGACCGGAGGGAGGATGCGCGAGGTAGTGGCCCATTAAACACCTCCCAGATCAAGCAGCCAAGCCGCCACACTTCCCCTACCCTGCAACAGGCAAAACAACAAAATCAAAGAAATGAACTTGATTGTATTAATTCACATTCCATTCATCTTTCCATGATGTGCTGAAACCTGTTTTCCCATCTTTGGAGCCTGATAAACCCTAATTTTTATACCTCTTCCATTCCAGCTTCTCTCTCACCATTTCTCACCACTGTTACTGGGCATCTCGGGTGGGTCGTATTTCTCCATGTCTGGATAAACAGCTTTGGGGGCAGGAAGTGACACCCCGCTTGGGTCATCCTGCTCAGGGGCAACGTGATCAAGGGCCCCAAGTTTCCATTCTCCAGCTCGGTCCACAAAAATTGCCCAGACACCAAAGTTGTTGTGAAGGAGATGGCAGTCATTGACAAGGAAACTCAGAGCTTTCTGTGGGAGCACAGAGTCTGTTTGAGAGCGCTTCCAAGAGATGTCTGACAGATGTTGCTTGACTATTGCTCCCGAGAACCTAAATTTTATCTAATTTTTCTGCTCACCACGATCTGGTGCAGTCCCCAAGAGACCTCCAGTTCACCCGAGCCCTCCCTCTGGGCCTGGGCCTTCAAGTGGACAGCCAAGGGTGTCACCGGCTCAGTGACCAGATATAGGCTCTTCTCTGTCTGTAGGCAGCAACATTAAAATGTATTTGTGGTAGTTGTACAAATCAAAGCTACTCCCTAATTATACCCAACTAGAAACACCTATATGGCTGCTTTTGTCTAAAAGCAGCCAGTGAAATCAAAAGTTTTATGGAAATTATATTCTTGTACTCACAAAGTGGCGAAACACTGAGAGTTCAAAATGAATACTAAAGCAATGTAAAAAGTCACATGCAGCTGTATCATAACCTCTAATATTTGTGTAAGAAAGTGCAATTTCTTTTTATGTTCTGGTATAATAACACCCTGCTTTGATATGAAAAACTACCCTCCCTCTTATAAAAGGTTTTTGCATCCTTATTAGATATACAATAGGTGTATACACACAAGAGGAAAATATATTCTTGACCAGAGGGGGACTTGAGTTGTTTTAAATATCCATATGGTATAATCCAGGGATGCCCAATACTTGGCTCATCATGGACTGATAGATCTCAAAGGTAGTGAAGGTAGATTGTGCGGCATTAAAGAAAAAGTTTCAAATTTATAACCCATCCTCCCTTCATACAAAATGGCTAGTCCAAGATCTTCTAACACATGGGTCACCAGACATATATGATCCAACGTGTGAGCTACTGCAAAACTCCAGCTAGCTAATTGACCTAGTTACTACCAGTCTATACCTACTGGAGAAGGGATATAAAAAAATGAGTGAGGGAGCGAGACCATGGAAGAAACCAAATAGTTCATACTTTTTCATTTACCATGTCATATGGGAAGTGGATTTGTCTTATCTGTCATTCTATCATTGCTATTCGAAGGAAGGATTTGGATGTGGAGAGGCAATTTCAAACTGTTCATGAAAACTATGATACTGACTTCCCTCCAAAAAGCAAGGCTGGGATAGAGTGAGTGAACTAAAATCATACTTAATCAGATAGCGGTCATTTTTCATAGAGGTGCATTCAAAAGCAAAAGCAGCCACTAAAGCATCACTCCAGATGAGTCACTTTACCATCAAGCAAAACGAGTCCTTCCAAGATGGAGCGATGATAAAAGAGGCCTTCATTGAGGCAGCTAACTTGTTGATCAATTCATCTTCAATAAAAGCTAGTGTTTCATAATTGAAGTGTACTGTACCATATGGGTTCATGAATTTATGCAATGCACGCCAACATACAGCATATGTCAAGCATTCTCAGCATATACTGTGTGTGTATATATAGCATTTTAAATGTCGCATTTCAAAATACTGTAGACAGCTCTGGTTTAACCTGTCAATAACAATGAGGGAAAGGACAGGAAATTAATGAGGAGCCTTTGCTCAAAATTACTGATCTATGTTTCACTAAATACTATTTCCTTTTAATATAAATCTTTTGGATAATTTCCACTACAGTTTAATATGTTTTTTCTATTACACCAACAGGAACAGAATAAAGAAATGGACAATTAACGTATATAAGATATCGTAAAAATCCCATAGAATTTTCTAAAACTACACACTGAGACTACTAAACAAAGTAAACATCTATTTTTAAACTCACCTCTGTCTGAGCGCAAAAGGAGAACAGAACATTTTCCAGATGAGGCACTTGTTAGAATATAATTAGGTAGATATTTTGCACCCTCAAGCAGAAATGAAATTTTCCCGTTAACATTGTGGACAGAAAAATGAACAAGTGTGTACGTATAGCCGACAGTTGGTGCCAGACAGTCGACACATACCTCCAAGCCGTCAACATATGCAAGGATGTTTGGATGGCGAAGGGTCTTCATACGCTTGAAGGCAGCCTTTGCCAGCTGGGTCTGCTGCTCTGTTCCCAGAGCCACTTCGTAAACAAACACAGACACCGGCTCCCCAGTGGTCTAAGAAGAAAGCATCACATACGCTTAACCTAGGTTATTCATTAGAAAGTATGCCACTCAATCCACCAACAACAAGAAAAGGACATGTAATGAACCAGATGTTTATTATTGTGACACACAAAATGTTTGTGCCGTTTTAGTATTTTAAACAACATGGGTTACATTAACATTCTGTTTTAGCTGGATTTCATTTGCAATTCTTTTGGAGGTTTGCATTAATGACAGGTATCTTGAAAATGTTCCATCAAAAAAGGAACTAAGACACAGACCCTGTTGTTTATGAGGTTGATTATATCTGTTGGGAAGAAATATCAGTGTGATCACAAAAGCAACGGTCTGGCCAATCACTCATAACATTCGGAACAGAATGATCTCATATTTGTACCACACATTTAAAGCTGTACATCAACCTGTCTTTCAGAAGTCAAGTGTCATGTGAATCCAACCACTTACTCGTGAAAATAGATTGACATGAACCAGGATGCTAAAACAGGAAGCTAATGCCTAGTGGTTATTTAGATGAAGGGAACGATGACACTGACAACACAGATCGAGAAACTCGACGGATGATAATCGGTTCAGATGGTTTTCTTACGTGCTGTCAGCAATGAAGGACGGCAGTCATGATGGTTTGATAGTGTACGCCTAAATCAGTTACAATTGTTAAATTGTCTGAGCCGAGGTGACGTGGCGACAGGTACGATTGCGTGTCCGACTACCGGAGTAACGATAAACAAAGCCGTACATTCATAAAACGTGTTGAATTAATATTATTGTCACAATAGAATAATGGAACAGAGATATACAGGCTGTCTCACCGTTGCAACAAAATACGAATCGTAAAGAGGCTACATCAACAGTCACTAATGTTAGCCAGCTAATGGCAGGCCTGAACGTGCGAAACATTAGCAAAGGATCCGCGATTTTCTCCATCTATTACCTTTCGCTTCCCCCGATGTAGGGACCATATTCCAGACTTCTCCTGAGTGTCTGGGAAAATTTCATAAGCAAAGTCTTTGACAGGATCCCTGGCGAAAAAGGACCACATCGCCGCTTTCCTCCACACCTCATCTAACACATACAGAGACACAAATTGTAATGGGGGAATCTTTAGCTTGCTAAGGGTACGGTTTTTAAATGACTCCGCGGAAAAGATGCTGCGGCTCAATAGTTCCGCAAATGGTTGCTATGAATTAAGTTGTGATTAAAATGTCAATGTACTGTATAGCTATGTTTTTCATAAACTAGTGCGCTTTGAGACTTTTAAGTGAAGTTATCAATCCATCTGTTACCTACCGCTTATCCTCTTTAGGGAAGTCATTGATATTATAATCATTATTTTAGTCAAGCCATCATTGCATTAAGAATAATAGATTATAAACACTGACGTGTTAAAATGTCCTACGGACGATACTCCACGGGTTTTTATTGATGTGTTTATCTTCTGAGCCAGGTCAAAAGTCAGTTCCATGGTGGAGCTGTGTTTTTTTCCTAAAAGAATAAAGAAAAATTAGCCTGCGGTGACAAATGCTGACTTGGTTTTAGGATGATGATTGGTTTCAATCCAGACTCTTAAAAATGTGTTAGTCTTTTGTTATAGTTCACGCTTTTTTACCATCTCCATTTTTATTGTTTGATCTTTGTTCTGTTGGTAGGTTCAACACAAATTGACATATTGAATCTACGGAAGAATTTTGTCTCTTTTAAGACTGGTAACAGTGGTATGATTCACTGGCACAGTCATTACAAGGAAATCGTTCCTGCCTGTGGCCTTTCACTGATAAATCAACTATAGATACACACTACGTTTTCATTTCTTCAACTCAATGTACACGGTTTATACTCAGTCTATATTTTACATCATTTCTTTTTGTCCTATTTATTCCATTGTTTATTTGGCTAGGGAACTGCAAAAAATTCCATAAGGAATCAATAAAGTATTCTAATTCTGAATACCAGTAAATGCAGCCTCAGGGCGGCACAGGCCAGTGTCTCCTGGAGCCAGACTCGGGGGTGCACAGGCCTGTGTCTCCCTGAGCCGGTCCCAAGCCTGGATAAATTCGGAGAGTTGCGTCAGGAAGGGCATCCGGCGTAGAACTTTTGCCAAAACCAAATATGCGAATCGAACCAAAAAATTTCATACTGGATCGGTCAAGGCCCGGGTTAACAACGACCGCCATTGGTGCCGATAACCTACAGGGTACCAATGGAAATTGGGCTACTGTGGGTCGAAGAGGGAGAGGAGGAAGGCTCGTTCTGAAGCAGAGAGAGGAGAGGAAAGGCAAGAGTCTGGGACTGAGAGTAGGGACTTTGAATGTTGGGACGATGACAGGAAAAAGTAGAGAGTTGGTTGACATGATGCAGAGAAGGAATGTGGATATACTGTGTGTCCAGGAAACCAGATGGAAAGGTAGTAAGGCTAGAAGCTTGGGAGCAGGTTTTAAGTTGCACTATCATGGTACTGACAGGAAGAGAAATGGAGTAGGAGTTATCTTGAAGGAGGAGTTTGTTAGGAATGTTCTGGAGGTGAAAAGAATGTCAGATAGACTTATGAACCTGAAACTAGAAATTGAAGGTGTGATGCTCAATGTTGTTAGTGGCTATCCCTCACAGGCAGGATGTAAGTTAGAGGAGAAGGAGAAGTTCTGGAATGAGTTAGATGAATTGATGCAGAGTATCCCCAGAAATGAGAGTGTGGTAATTGGGGCAGACGTCAATGGACATGTTGTTGCAGGCAATAGAGGTGATGAAGAAGTGATGGGCAGGTTTGGTATCCAGGATAGGAAAGTAGAGGGACAAATGGTGGTAGACTTTGCAAAAAGGATGGAAATGGCTGTTGTGAATACTTTTTTCCAGAAAAGACAGGAACATAGGTAACCTATAAGAGCGGAGGTAGGAGCTCGCAGGTAGACTACATCTTGTATCGACGAGGTCATCTGAAAGAGATCAGTGACTACAAAGTAGTGGTAGGTGAGAGTGTAGCCAGACAGCATAGGATGGTGGTTTGTAAGATGACTCTGGTGACAAGGAAGATGAAGAGGACAAAGGTAGAGCAGAGGACAAAGTGGTGGAAGCTGAAAGGCGAGGAGTGCTGTATGGTCTTCTGGGAGGAGATGAGAAAGGCTCTTGGTGGTCAAGAAGTGCTTCCAGATGACTGGACAACTACAGCTAATGTGATCGGGGAAACAGGTAGAAGAGTACTTGGTGTGTCGTCTGGAAGGAAAGTAGATAAGGAGACCTGGTTGTGGAATGAGGAAGTGCAGGAATGTATCCAAAGAAAGCGATTAGCAAAGAAACAGTGGGACACTGAGGGGACTGAAGAGAACAGACTGGAGTACAGGGAGATGCAGCGTAAGGTAAAGATAGAGGTAGCGAAGGCAAAACAAAGGGCATACGATGACTTTAAGCTCGGTTGGACAGTAAGGAGGGAGAGAATGATTTATACAGGTTGGCAAAACAGAGAGATAGAGACGGAAAGGATGTACAGCAGGTCCAAGTGATAAAGGATAGAGAGGGAAATGTATTGACAGATGATAGAAGAGTGATGGGAAGATGGAGTACTTTGAAGAGCCGATGAATGAGGAAAGGGTAGAAGAGATGAGTAAAAGTGTAGTGAGGAGGGCATTGAAGAGGATGAAGAATGGAAAGGCAGTTGGTCCAGATGATATACCTGTGGAGGTATGGAAGTGTCTAGGAGAGGCAGTGGTAGAGTTTCTGGCTAGATTATTCAACAGGATCTTGGAGAAAGAGAAGATGCCTGAAGAGTGGAGAAGAATTGTGATGGTGCCCATTTTTAAGAATAAAGGAGATATGCAGAATTGCAGTAACTACAGAAGGATAAAGTTGATGAGCCATACAATGAAGTTATGGGAAAGAGTAGTGGAAACTAGACTGAGAGCAGAAGTCAGTATTTTTGAACAGCAGTATGGCTTCAGATGCAGTATTTGCTTTGAGAATGCTAATCGGGAAGTAGAGAAGTACAGAGGGAGGTGCATTGCGCTTTTGTAGACCTAGAAAAAGCATACGACAGGGTGCAAAGAGAGGAACTCTCGAGTACCAGAAAAGTATGTTAGACTGATGCAGGACATGTATGCTGGTTGTGAGACAGTGGTGATGTCTGCTGTAACAGAGGTGAAGTTTGCTGTCGGTGTAATAGAGAAGTTCAAGGTAAGACTTCATCAGCAGTGTGCAAAGGAGTAGGGCTAAATTCAGTCAAATGGTGCCGTCCATCAGAGGCACAACATTATGGAATACTCTGCTGGAGCACATATGAAACTGTGGGACCTTCCTCACATTTAAATGGGTCCTTAAAAATTGGTTGAAATCCAACCAGTCATGCTCCCATTAATAAACTTGTGCTTTTCCTTGAAATTTCTCTTTTTTGATTCATGTTATTGCTTAGCCAATGTTATCTTATTGTGTGTGTTTGTTTTTTCTACCTGCCTTAGGACAATGGATGCAGTATAGCTGTTGTGCTAATTCCAGCATATTTATGTGGAAGCTGTTGGCCAACACATTAATTAATATTATATATAATATTAATCAATGTGTTAATAATCAATATTAATATTATTATAATATTAATATTAAGGGTCAAATAAATTATAGACATGTTTTCAACTCAGGAGCAGGGAAATAGTCATCAGCTTTGCAATGCGCAAAAAGGCCATTTATAGATCCCAGTAGAGGTGATGCACCATCTGTGACCACCTGCTGTGAATTTTGACAACTACAATTTCCCTCTTCTATAACAGTCATGAATATTTCTTTCAGGTCAGTGCCACATGTCATTTCTTTAAATGACAAAATGTCAACAGCTCTTCTTTAATTGTGGAGTCTTCTGACACAAATCACACAAACCAGAGCCAGCTGTGGCTTACCTTGCACATCAGAGGATTTTTCCCAAGCAATGCTGAAATACCAACATTTCTCAAGATCCCTTTACAAGTGTGTCTCAGTTAAGTTGCTAATATCTAATATAATCTGTTTGCCCCTACAGTTTTAAGTGGGACACAGGCCATTGCAAACGGTCATTGTCAGGACTAAGAAGATCCGCAATATGTCCCATGCAGGTTTTAACAAAAAAATTCATACAGTTTCCTTCACTGTATGAATTCTTAGCACAAACAATTTTCCTTGCCTCACGATTTGAGGCTAATGTGACCACCTCCATATGCTTTGAATAACTTTGAAAAAAAAAAAGTGTTTCTACATGTTACACTTCTTTGGAGTCACTGATCTCCTTCAGATGATATTGTCCATGAAAGATGTAGTCCACTTGTGTACTCCGACCTCCACTCTCATAAGTTGCCCTAACTAACTTGCACCGGCCAATTGGCATAGCCACAAACAACATTGAGCATCAAACCTTCACACCAATCAGGCTTCACAATCATCACTCAATCTAACACTCTTTTTAACTTCAGAAATGTTCTAATAAGTTCATTCTTCAAGATAACTCAAACACCATTTCCATTTCTATCACTACCATGATTAAACACCTTATAACCTACTGCTAAACTTCTAGCTTTGCTACCTTTCATTACCTCCACAGGAAAATCGTCAGGACCAAATACCCTTCTACTCTCCCGCCATTCTCCATCCTACATTATGCATTATAGTTTTGAGATTGCAATGAACTCCATTGATGCTGCGTGAAACAAGATTAACATTTTTAATGTTATGTATGCATGTCTTCTTCTTTGTCTTCTTTTCCTTTCGGCTTTTCCCTTCAGGGGTCGCCTCAGCGAATCAACAATCTCCATCTAACCCTTTTCTCTGTATCCTCATCTCTCAAGCCAACTACTTTCATATCCTCTCTCACTACGTCCATAAATCTTCTCTTCGGTCTTCCTCAGACCTCCTGTCTGCCATCTCTAATTCCAGTATCTATATACCAGTATATTCTCCATCCCTCCTCTGTACATGACCGAACTATCTTAGTCTGGCTTCTCTGACCTTCTCTCCAAAACATCTAACGTGCTGAGTGTGTCATCACTCCCAAAGAGAACCTCAACATCTTCATCTCTGCTACCTCCAGCTCTACTTCCTGTCTTTTCTACAATGCCACTGTCTCCAAACCATACAGCATCGCTGGTCTCACCGCTGTCTTGTGCACCTTTCCTTTCATTCTGGCTGATATTCTTCTATCACATCGTACATTTGTCCATCCATTCCAACCTGCTTGAACCCATTTCTTAATCTCTTTTCTCTTTTACACACACCGTTGCTCTGCACTGTTGACCCTGAGTACCTGATATCCTCCAACTTCTTGATCTCCACTCACTGTAGCCTCATTATTACGCCCCGGGTTCCTCTCATTCAGATGCATATATTCTGTCTTGCTGCGACTAACCTTCATTCCTCTCCTTTCCAGAGCATACCTCCACCTCTCAAGAATTTCCTCAACCTGTTCCCTGCTCTCTCTACAGATCACAATATCATCTGCAAACATCATGGTCCATGGAGATTCTTGTCTAACCTCAACCTAAGTCCCACCTCCACCTTGAACTTCTCTGTTACACCTACGGCATACCTCACCACTGTCTCACAACCAGCATACATATCCTACACCGGTCTAACATACTTCTCCTCTACGCCAGACTTCTTCATACAATACCAGAACTTCTCTCTCGGGACTCTGTCATATGCTTTTTCTAGGTCTACAAAAGCGCAATGCAGCTCCTTCAGTTCTTCTCTGTACTTCTCTATTAGCATTCTCAAAGCAAATACTGCATCTGTAGTACTCTTTTTAGTCATGAAGCCATACTGCTCCTCACAAATGCTGACTTCTGCTCTCAGTCTAGTTTCCACTACTCTTCTCCCATAACTTCATTGTATGGCTCATCAACTTTATCCCTCTATAGTTACTGCAATTCTGCATATCCCCCTTCTTCTTAAAAATGGGCACCATTACACTTCTTCTCCACTCTTCAGGGATCTTCTCTCCCTCCAACATCCTGTTGAATAATCTAGCCAGAAACTCTACCGCTGCCTCTCCTAGACACTTCCATACCTCCACAGGTATATCATCTGGACCAACTACCTTTCCATTCTTCATCCTCTTCAATGCCCTCTTCACTTCAGTTTTACTAATATCTGCTATTTTGTGGTCTACAATAGTCACCTCTTCTTCCCTTCCCTCTCTTTCATTTTCCTCACTCATCAGCTCTTCAAAGTACTCTTTCCATCTTCCCATCACTCTTCTAGCATCTTTCAATACATTTCCCTTTCTATCCTTGATCACCTGGACCTGCTGTACATCCTTTCCGTCTCTATCTCTCTGTTTTGCCAACCTGTATAAATCATTCTCTCCCTCCTTACTGTCCAACCGAGCTTAAAGTCATCATATGCCCTTTGTTTTGCCTTCGCTACCTCTATCTTTACCTTACGCTGCATCTCCCTGTACTCCAGTCTGTTCTCTTCAGTCCCCTCAGTGTCCCACTGTTTCTTTGCTAACCTCTTTCTCTGAGATGCAAACCCTTCCTGCCCTCGGTCATCATTGGGGAACGTGAGGTCCCTGCCCAACAAGTCAGATGACCTGGCAGCCCCACCTACATTCCCCCGTCTGTGGCCGCAGCCAGTGCACGTGACGTCATCCACTCCGTGATCGGGGACCTGCAGACGTGCCACCCCAGCGCCCTCATCTTGATCAGCGGGGACTTCAACCACACACCCCCCCACTCATGTTCTCCCCACCTTCACCCCAGTATGTGCAACGAGAGGAAATAAAACCCTGTACCTCCTCTATGCCAATGTGAGGGATGCCTACAACTCTTTGCCTCTTCCCCCTCTGGGCAATTCTGACCACAACTTGGTACTCCTGGCCACCACCTATCAAACAATGATGAAGAGGCAGGCGACCATCACCAGGTCTGCGAAGAACTGGACCAAAGCCAAAGAGGAGGCCTCATAGGAGTGCTTCGATGTCACCGTCTGGGGTCTTTTTGAAAAGGACTTCGGTAACGACATTGAGGACCTCTTGTTGCGTAACAGACTACATTAACTTCTGTGAGGACAATATAGTCCCATCCAAAAAAGTTCAGTTTTTTCAACAACAACAAGCCATGGATATTTGAAATGTGAATTTAAGAAGCAAAGTTTGACTGGCTTAATGAAAAATGTGAATTTCTTTTTACATAATAAAGACAGAATTTATCACTCCGTGTCCTTATGTTCCCTTAGTTTTTCTTTTACAATACTTTGTGTAAAACGATTTCAGATGGAACAGCTGATTCACACAGCCAATTGCGAGGTGCTGTGCTAAATAACAAGCAGAAATGGTTTTGCAGCCTCACACTTATACAAGACAGTTTCAATGTACTTTGGGCGTTAAGTCACTGAGGTCAGATAAACGTTACAAATCCTCAAGTCCTTTATGAATTAATGTCAAAAGAAAGTATTTTGGCAATGATTGGGAACAGCCCATTGCAGGAGAGGTGACGCACATACCCTTTTCAATTTTCTGATGGCAAGCGCAAGTCAAACGCATGATGTCCTGCGTATGTTCCAGAGGCCGAGCTGTCTGAATGACCTTACTCCTGGTGGTCAAGGGAGTGGTGAGATAGCAGAGGGCAGAGAACCCCAGACTTTCTCTCCCTGGCCACCTCGTTCTGCTCTTCCAGGGGAGTACTGAGGCGTTCCCAGGTCAGGGGAGAGACATACCGTATTTTCCGGACTATAAGTCGCAATTTTCTTCATAGTTTGGCCGGGGGTGCCACTTATACTCTGGAGCGACTTATGTGAAATTTTTAACACATTATTACCGGTATATCATTTCATATGTTATTTTCACACCAAACCGCAAGAGGGCGCTATAGGCCTGTGTTGATATTTTAACATTAGCGGTAACTTTTAAAAACAACTGAGAAGGGCTTAACAAAAATGGCCCCGTAAAGAAAATCATATTCTGCAGATTACAAGCTGCAAGTAGTAAAATATGCAGCCGAAAACGGTAATCTAGCAGCAGAAAGAAATTTTGGAGTTAGTGAGAAACTTGTAAGGGACTGGCGAAAAGCGGAGGTTACTCTTGCTGAAATGAAGAAAACAAAAAAACCCAATTGTGGGCTACTGACAATGAGTCTGCCATAAGCGACGTCGAAGAGGAAGCGCCGCATCTTCTACCTCCGGAGTTAGCGGAGTTGTTTAAAAGTGACACCGAGGATGAAGATTTCATTGGATTTTTGTTATTTGGAGTGAAACGGATGGTTCGGTAAACTTCTTAGCATGTTATTTGTGCTATAGTTATCTGAATAACTATATGTTATGTTAACATACCAGGCACGTTCTCAGTTGTGTCATGTAACGTAAACATACCGTACAACAGTGGCGGGCCGTGCATTTCACATCTAGGCCTTCAGTAGTGCTCTAAATCAATCCACCCCTCAATAACTATTTTATGGCTATAAAACCATCTTATTTTGCAGAAATGCAGTATAAAGAGCCGTTGCACCGCAGATAGACAACTCGTGTAGCCAAAATAAATGCCTTTACTGAAGAAACAACCCGGGGTGCACAAGTCTTATCCGAGACTCAATTATCCGAGCGTTTCAGTTCCCTCAAGAAGTCCTTTTCGATCGCCATCGAAGCTAATGCTGAAAGTCGAGCCTGCCCTGTCGTATTTCTAGCATAAGTTTTAATTCGCTTTAGAGCTGAAGCTCGACAGAAGCAGTGGACACAGGGATGGTCACCGCCAAACCCACACCAGTGCAAGCTGCGCTGCGTTACTCGTGTCTGTCGTCTCATTCACCATAACGGAGACAAACGGTGCTTTATTCACTTCCCTTCTGATCTCTTCTCCCATCACTTCAGCGATAGCAGTGATCAGGTCGTTTTGTATTTTGCCTGACGTCCCACAAAACACTTTATAAGTGTAAAGATGGTAATGTAAATCTGTGTTGCTCTCAGCAAGGAGAAAGAAGCTCCACATAGTTTCTTCTGTTTTAGATCCAGCGCTTTCATCGTGTCCCCGAAATGAAAGTTCCTGCTTGCCCAAAAAAATGACACAGTCTATCAGTCATTTAAAGATTTCCTTATTTTTCTTCACCTTTTCGTTGTGGAGCTCCGTTTCCCTGCGCACTTGCTCGCTTAGCTGTGGATCCGCTCTGGTTTCCCCAAAAGTTTTTGAAAGCACCGTTGCCTTTTGTAAGTGTCCGCCAGTGTTTTGGTGTCTCGTTGCTGCCTTGGTTAGGCAAATCAGATTTATAAACCCAGTGTGGCTCCAAACACCATGTCGATCAGTGGCAAATAACAAACACTCCCAGCAATACAATTTGAAGTTTTCCTCGGAGCCTGTGAGCTAGGGGTACCGCTCGTAGTTAGTGGACTGATAGTCCCGGACAAATCCTTTTCCCGGCTGTGACAGGCTGGCTAGCTTCGGAGTTGCCCGACCTTTCCTAACGATGTCCAGCTTTTCTTGAAAAGTTCATCTTGAAAATGGCTTTGACAATAAATCTGCAACCAAATCCATTTCTTCTCCTCCTTCAGCCATTGTGGGTTGACAAAACAGCTATTAAATCAACACAACTATATTTTTGCTTGTGCAGCCTGCTACAGATGCAGTTTGCTAGCTGTGGCTAGCACACTCTCTCCAATCCAATCAAAGGGTGTGAATATGCTGACATTGCCGTACGCCTGCTAGAGGGCCTTGGTGTCGGCAACTCAAAATCTGATTGCTTGAAGCAACAGTTTACTCGACACTTATTTTATGCTACTGGGCTCGCAGAACTTATTGTGAAGGCCTCCAGGCAGATATCTTTGACCCTGGCAACATATGATGGCTGAAATGTGATTGGTTAAATGTTTTAATATGAAAATCATGTCTGGAAGCAGCGTAACCAGGGGAAAAGCTTTGAAAGGAAGTGGACAGACCATTTGTAATTATTAAGTTTTCATAGACAAATATAATTAACATCAGTCTGTGATTCAGATATTTTTTAGGCCAGCAGAGAAGGCCTTATAGGCCCTGACGGCCCACCACTGCCGTACAATTATTCAGCCTGTTGTTGCCTCTATTCTCTTTTTATATTAAATTGCCTTTCAAGATGACATGTCTGTTCTTGGTGTTGGATTTTATCAAATAAATTTCCCCCAAAAATGCGACTTATACTCCAGTGCGACTTATATATGTTTTTTTTCTTATTTGGGGCTTCTTTATTATGCATTTTATGGCTGGTGCGACTTGTACTCCGGAGCGACTTATAGTCCGGAAAATACGGTTCCTCCAGTGTGTAATGGGTCTTTATGGGGCCTCCTCCTTCTGGGATGTGCTTGACGTACCCCTGACCACAGGTGACGGTGGGAATAGGTGAATTTCCATATCAGTAAACCTCCTATCCATGAAAGACCAATGCATAGTGTGTATTACTGCTGATGCCACACCTATCCACCTATCAATCATCCCCAACCTGGAGAGGGGACACCGCCTTTTTCTGGCTGAGGACCATGGCTTCGGGTTTGACGGTGCTGCTGTCATCCGAGCAACTTCACATTTTGCTGCAAACCACTCCATTGAAACCTGGAGATCACAGTCTGATGAAGTAAACATAACCATGAGTGACCCTTGTATTTTGAACACACCCTGTGGTCCTACTTTATAAAGAGGGGGATCACCACCCTGGTCTACAGGTCAAGACCCACTGCTCCCGACATCTATGCGATGTTGCAAAGGCGTGTCAGCCAAGACAGCCATGAGGCGTCAAGGAGGCCCTGCCTTGAGGAACTCAGGGCGGATCTCATCCAACACTGGGACCCTGCCATCCGAGGAGCTGTTAAACCATCTCAGCCACTTCAGGCCCAGAGATGGGGTTCCCACCCGAGTCTCCAGACTCTGCTTCCTCATTGAAAAGCCCATAATTGGGATTGAAGAGGTCAATGAAGTATTCCCTCCACTGACCCACATCTCAAGTCATGCTTAGCAGCACCCCATCACCACCATATGGTGTAAAGATTGCACTACTTCCTTTTCCTGAGTCTGATTACTAGTAGTTCATTGTTATGAGCAGCTGCCCTGTAGTGTTAGGTAACAAATATGGTTCGAAATATGATGATCAATTCATTGTTTTAACAAAATGAATGTAAAATAATAATACAATTTCCATGTTGGAAAAGGTCAAAAGGTAGATATGAAATAGATGCTTAGTACATCACTCAATGATAATATGTTGGTATATGTGCATGCTTCCATGTTTTTTTCTGCCTGATTGATTATACAGAATTTACACATCACTGTGTGTGCACATTTGGTCTTGAGAGGATTTTGTTGCTATTTACTAGGCAACATCTGGGTCAAAATACTTTTTTCGCCAACATTTCATTCATTCTGTTTATAATTCACACTCATCAACAATATAGGGAAGAAGGGGCTTGATAAACCTAAGTAGAAGTGAAAAGTCAGACAATTAAATGACACAAAAAAGCTACTTCAGTATTTTTCTTTATTAGCAAAAATATAATGGCAAACAGTGACATAATACTGCAAATGATGTTTTATAAATCAAAAACATAAAGGGAGTGTGAAACTACTGAGATGACTCACCATCGCACCTGGATGCTAGAGAATGTGAGCAACTGTGAAAAGGCTGATCAAAACAAATGTGCTACATCTTAGTCTGCTGTCCAAGCTCAATTCTAACTACCCAAAGTGAAGGGGAGTAGTACCAAAGTGTCCCTAAAAAACTTTTTGGGACAAGATTAAAAAGTAGATTGTCTCATCTACAATATGTGCAAAATTCATAGAGTGCCAGGTAAGTTCTTGAGAAAAATATTAATCAAATGTACTTGGTTTGTTGCTGTTTCCTTATCACACTTTAAATGGAGGGAAGACAAAATCTAATAATTTACTTAATTTGACATCAAAAACACCAAAGCAGAACACAAGGCACAATACATGGACTGATCAAAAGAAAACATTCTGTTACTGGCTAAGCCAGTTTGGCACAGATTCATGGTTCCATCCATCCATCCATCCATCCATCATCCCAGTCAATCGCAGGGCCAGATATACAGACAAACAAAATTCATTCACTTATTCGGGGTAATTTTTCTTTCAATTAACCTGCTGCATGTTTTTGGACCGTCGGAGGAAACCCACACAGACACGGGGAGAACATGCAAACTCCACACAGAGAGGTCCCCTGTTGAAATGGAACCAGGGTCCTGCGGTGAGGCTGAAGCACTAACCACAGAGCCACTGTGCCACCCTGATTCATGGTTCCTCGGGATGAAAATGTAAATACACAAACAGGAAATGAAACAAGCTTCACCCTGCCCAAACCACCCACTCCCAAATAACCTGTTGGGAGTGGGTGGGTCCCCTGAAATCCTACTGCTCTTAGTCATACATGTTTCCCTGGTTGAAAGAATTAGTTTAGGTTCAGAAAAATCTTTTTTTTTTGTTTTCAAATTTGCTAGTCCCCTGTTTACTGATGTGATTGATTTCCAACAAGTGGCAAAAAAACAAAAAAAAACCCAACAGACCAAAAGGAACACTGACTTAATGAAAAAAAGGGTAGCTGATTTGAATGGTAATTTTTATTTCAAACCAATATTTTTATAAATATTACTTAAATTATTTAAATGTTGTCTAAACATTTAGCCAAAAATATAATAATTTCTTACTTTGCCCGAGTGGCTTGAAATGTTTGTGACAATAAAGATTAATACAACTGAAAAACAAACAAACTTAACAAAACAAAAAAAGCAATATACATAATATAGCGCTGGATCATTTGAAGTTAACTTCCTTTTGGGTTTGTAAACAAACAATATTCATTCTTATCAGACATTCGTGCTCCTAATTACAGTCAATTCTTCATTTCGATCGAGTGACCGTCAGGGTTTGACTTGTCTGCTCTTTATACTTTCATTTTTATTTTTTTTTCAAACTCAGACCTGTCACAATCCCTCCTTAATTTGGGTGTAAACAAAAGCTGGACAGATAATGTACTGAATGAATTATGGATATTCCACTCTGTGGAGATGTAGAAAGATGTGTTGCATACCCTTGCGATGCGTTTCACTTTAACAGAATACTTATTTTCTTCATGACTAATAGCCTGAAATGTTGAAATTATATCTTTTAATGTAATCTTGACATACTTCGCAGGGGTTAATGTGTCACTGGAGCAGGAGCATTCTCCTGTGGCATTGCCTGGCATTAATATTTCAATCACAATTACCTGAATGGCACAAATACTTCAGAAAATAGGTTTCTCCTTCTTAAGTATTGAATCCATTGAAAAATCCACTGAAAGTACAAGTTGTCACCATTTGAAAATATAAAGGATCCAGTGGCAAAGTGTTTTTCTTCTTTAATTGACAAAATCTTAGTTTTGTACTAAAAATATTGACTTCTGTCAATTAGTTTCATCCCCGGCACTTTTCTAGACCTCGCATAATCATCCTGTCGCTTATGTGGTGGGGGGATGGAGCATGAACAGTCACTGGTGACGTCACTCCAGACAGCACTTTTTCAAATACCTTGAACTATTTTTTTAGATTCAAATGAACCTGTGACAACTTACATTAGGTAATTACTCCATCAAAAGAGTTGGTAGCTATTAGATTTTACAGTACATTGACTAATACTTAACTATTTTGTAGCATCTAGTTAGTTTGTGAAAGAAAACAGCTAACTGCAACAACATGAAGGACAGTACAACAAGCCGCCCCTGACGTACTGAAGACACGGGAGCCACGTGGGATGCCTGCCATGTAATCAAGATGCGGGAGTGACTGAGTGGAAGAAAACAACAGCCACAGCAGTAATCTTCAATACCAAATACCATCATGAATGTGAGCTGGCAGCCCTCATCAACAGCCAGCTTGTTTACAGGGAATGTAGCATGCTGTGCTTCACATTCCCCCATCTGCGGCCGCAGTCAGCGTCAGTGATGCCATCCACTCTGCGATCGTGGATCTGGAGACGCACCGCCCCGGCGCCCTCATTCTGATCAGCGGGAACTTCAACCATGTCCCTCTCACTCCCGTTCTCCCCACCTTCACCCAGTATATACCTCCCGGCATGGACCTTCAGTATGTTAATGTGAGGGATGCCTACAACTCTTCCCCTCTTCCCCCTCTGGGTAATTTGGACCATGACCTGGCACTCTTGGCCACCACCTATAAACCAATGGTGAAGAGGCAGGCGGCCAGCACCAGGTATGTAAAGAAATGATCCAAAGCAACAGAGGAGGCATTACAGGAGTGCTTCAATGTCACCAACTGGAATCTTTTTGAGAAGGACTTCGGTGACGACATCGAGGGTCTCTCTCGTTGTGTAACGGACTTCATCGATTTCTGTGAGGACAACATAGTCCCATCTAAGAAGATCCGCTGTTTCAGCAACAAGCCATGGATCAGCAAGGACATTAAAAGCCTTCTTAATCGGAAGAAGAGAGCCTTCATGGCTAAGGACCACCAGACCCTCAGGGCTGTCCAGAGCGAGCTGAGGAGGAAGCTGAGGGGGGAAAAACTCAACTTTAAGGAGAAGGTTGAGTCCAGGATAGAGCAGAACTAGACAAAAGAGATTTGGAGGGAATTGAGGAAGATGACCGGCTGTGGGAAAACCATGTCTGGAGTCAAAGGTAGCCCTGAATTTACCGCCGAGCTAAACCCTTTCTTCACGAGGTTTGACACCCCTGTGCTGTGTGCTCTGACGGTGAGCCTGGGGCCCTTTCCCCCACCTCCTCACCCTCTCACACCTCTGCTGTAGGCTCTGCTCCCTCCACCTCCGGCGCCTTGTCTCCCCCCCACCCCCCTCCCCCGGCCCACCAGCAGCTTTTAAGGACAGCCCCCCACCATCATCACCTCCCAACCCCATCTCCTCCAACTCGGACACAACCACTATCGCCCCCTCCCCCTGCCCACCGGCAGCCGTCTCGGACAACCCTACCCCTCTACCACACCATCCGATCCCCCTGAGCAAAGACAAGGTCACCTCCAGCCACACCACCCTCCCCCTGCCCACCGGGAGTTTCCACAAACAGCCCCCCCCAGCCCACTACAACACCCACCAGAACACTGACAAACACACAATACTAAACACTACACACACTACTGAGATGTACTACTGGAGGTGCATTTGTGTGACCACCACCTCTATACTCACTCGCTCACATGTCGCATGCCCTTAACTCTGTTGTCCACTTTACCCCGATTGATATCACTCCATCCCATCCTGTTAATGTTATTGTTCCATTGTCGTCACCTATCTGTCCTTATCCTTGCCCTTGCTGTTGTCAATTTTGGTTCTACTCTCACCCTAAATGTATATTTATTTATTCTACTCTCAGCCTTATTAGTTATTTATCTTATATATGTGGATGTGGAAATATGTATGTATGTGTAGGTATATGTATAGGTGTATGTATGTATATGTATGTGTGTGTATATGTATGGAAATATACATATATATTTTTAACTTTCTGTCTTGATTGTTTATATTGCTTTTAATTGTTTAGTGCTTCTTTATATTTTGAGTATTTTTTTGATATTGTTATTGTTGCGCTACTGCGACAAAGGAATTTCTCTGATGGGGATCAATAAAGTATCATCCTATCTTATCTCTTATAAGGACCGGAAGTACAACTGTAACTGCACCCCTGGAGGCCTATATAATCACATGCGTAATAACAATCAGCGTTCATCTGCGGCATCACCCACCTGTGGCTGGGTGGCAGAGAACCCACAGCTGTGTGACTCCTGTATCCTTGCTGACAGAATTAAATGCTATTTGATTAGACTGTATTTGGGAAAAAAAAATGTTCTTCCTTCCTTCACCACTTCATTTAACTCATTTGTGATTTGTCACAAGCTGAGCAAAAACTTCACAACATTGGGGCTCGTCCAGGATCTGGTGTTGTGAATTTGGAGGCAATTCTCCAAGTTAAAAAATGGAAAAGGAAATGCACGGAGAAAAGGGGCGACCACAGTCAAGCCGGTGGCATGAAAGGTTAGCAGTAACCTTTTTAAATACTGCAGATTGGGTATTTCATAAAATTCTGACTGTGGTTTCTCACTGAATAATGCAAGGTTCTAAAAAGGGAATGATTGATCCCGGTAGTCAAAAGCAAGCATAGACGGGTCAGGGGAATTCAGGGAAAAGTGAAGAAATGCATAAGAGAAGGAAAGAGAGTAAGACTTGTTTTGTTTCAAGCTGACCTGATTCAGGAACAGGATCCTCACAGAAGGGTAAAAGGTAGGCGACTTTCCCGTACAGTCTACCGGAAGCTGAATGTTGGGTTCCGTGAGGAATAAGAGAAAACAAAAAGGGTTAAGGGAAGGTGAAGGGGAGGTTGTGAAGGCTTCGCTAGAGACACTTGTTTGAGACTCCAAATTGGGTGACGTAGAGGACGCTATAATCCTCGAAATCGCACCCGACGATGAATGTCTGAAGCCTTTCTAAATGAACGGGATGGTATTGTTGTGAAGCAGGCGGATTACTGTCTAAAACCGCGACTGGAGGGCCGAAGGCGAAACAAGCGGGGCCCCAGGGGCCCTGTAGAAGCTTGGTTTCGACTCCAGTCATGCGGTGGTCAGGTCCTCCTGTTGGGGTCATGCACCGATTCAGCGTCCGTTCTGTCATTTGTAAAGAGTGAGTGAGTGAACGTGAACGGATGTGTGTGTGCGCAGGTCTGCCGTATGTAGGTGGCCGCCTTCGCGGGGTTGCCTGCCCTTGTATGTGGGGGTGTGTGTGTGTGTGTGAGCGGGTGTCTGCCTGTGAGCACAGGTGGGTGTGGGTTTGCATGGGTCCATTGAATGTGTGCCTGAGTGCTTGTGGATGAGAAACAAGCAAGGAGTAAGATTTTTAGAAAAAGAAATAGGTAAATAAATTATTGAAAAATGGTGGAGAGGGATCCTCCCCATAGTTGGGAGGAGAGTGAATCTGGTACAGATATTGGTTGGCGCATAAAGTACACTGCGGCCAAAAAGGAAGTCACACCCAGAGTACATAATAGGGTTGAAAAATAGGTGACGAAATGGGTTACAGATCATAAAGACAGTGGCATTGATAGGGAGAATCCAATCACGGTAGATATGGCAACACAATGGATAGAAACAGCTGGTGAGCGATCGAAAGAGATACGGAAAAGTCAGTTAGAGGCTACGCTGGGAATGTGCCTGATGAAATGGAATGCAGAGGTAGAGCAGGCTGAACAACAGAAAGAGAAACGTGGCATGAACACGTGTGAAACTTGTGGAAACCACAATGCAAAGGCTGCATCAAAAGCCAGACTGGGAGGCTTCCCGGTACCAGGGCACCCATGCGTGGAGGTTGTTATCGACTTTACGGGCATGGGAAGAGAAAATAGGGT
This sequence comes from Fistularia tabacaria, assembly GCA_901007705.1. Classification (NCBI taxonomy): domain Eukaryota; kingdom Metazoa; phylum Chordata; class Actinopteri; order Syngnathiformes; family Fistulariidae; genus Fistularia; species Fistularia tabacaria. The sequence continues at coordinate 31,747 of CAAKHD010010426.1, forward strand.
GCAGGGATAATGATATACGCCGGTGGCTATTGACACTTACAGTAGATGGGTTGAAGATGTCCCCACAAAACAGGAAACAGCGGCAGCCGTTCGCAAGTGGCTCATTAAGGAGCTCATCCCATGATACGGGTTCCCGAGGTGTGTCTGATCCAATAATGGGACTAATTTTACACCAGAGGATTTGAAAGGGGTTGATTCGGTATAAAGCATATCTTCGGAAGCGTCTACCATCCACAGTTGCAAGGCATAGTGGAACGTCCCAATCGCATTATAAAGGACATTCTGGGCAAAAAATTGTGAAAACTCGAAATTGACATGGGTGGAGGCACTATCCATAGCTCTACTAGCAATGAGGTCCTAGCCACACGGACTGTTTGGCATCTCACCCCATGAACAATTGACTTGAAGGAGGTTCCCCATACCATTGACGACCCCAGTACCATCTGACGGCATGCAGATACAAGCACAAAAAATAGAAATGACGGACAATATCCGTCAGCTACATAACACTGCCATAAGTCTCTCCCACCAGGGGACGCAGGTTCTGATTTAAAGAGAAGGAGACGACGGACCAGCTGGAAGAAGGCGACTGGATCAGGGTTTAGGCAGCCAAGCAACATTGGAAAGAGCAGCCACAGACAAATGTCTAACATTTTTGTGTGAAATTGAGTTGCCTCGGGAAAACTGTATGGTTTAGGATGACAAGGTCTGGGATGTCCCTCTGATCTCTGCGAGGCGCTGCCTGGAGGCAGGAGGAACGCGGCGTGTTCTTTACCCTCCATCAGTCTTACGTCCTGCCGGAGGGTTTTTCAACTCTGCCATCAGAGGGGCCGGACCGAGCCAGAATTTAAGGTTGACCCAATAAAATTGTGTCACAAGGAGGATTGAAGGAAAGTGGCTAACTGCAACAACATGACGTACAGTACAAAAAGCCACCCATCAAGACACGGGAGCCATGTGGGAAGCCCGCAATGTAAATCAAGATATGGGAGTGACTCAGTGGAAGATAACAACAGCCACAATAAGGACCGGAAGTACAACTGTAACTGCAACCCTGGAGGCCTATTTAATCAAATGTGTAATAACAATCAGGGTTCTTCTGCGGCATCACCCACCTGCGGCTGGGTGGCAGAGAATCCACAGCTGTGCGACTCCTGTATCCTCGCTGACAGAATTAAATGCTATTTGACTAGATTGCATTTTGAAAAAAATCGTTCTTCCTTCGTTCACCACATCATTGAACTCATTTGTGTTTTGACACAAGCTGGGCAATAACTTAACACTTGGCATGAATGGAAATAGCAAGGAGGCAAGTCTGAAGCTAGTGACTCTGACGTGGAAATACTTTAAATAGTTTGACAACCTATGAACAAGCCCTGGTTTTAGGGGACTTGAATGTAAGGCGAAATTTAGAGTCCTTGATGGCATTTTATGTGACGGGACTAGCCAGACTAATAGCCAGATGTAGTTACATGTTTGACATGTGAAGTTACAGAACTTCACATGTGCGAAACTGACATCGTACCATCTCACAAACTTGTTAATTTTACATAGATGCGTAGGAGCAATGTTCACAAGACATCACTGTAACAATTTTCTCGCACTTCAGATAGGTGGACATGGGAGATCAGGGTTTCTGGTGTATATGCTGATGTATGTAACCTGTAAGTTACTGAGTTATTGAAAAGAAAAACAACAAACACCAAGATTGTGTTTGGCTATGATATTGTTCAGAATTATTTTATACACAGTAATTGGCTACTGCTGTCAGAATGACATATAAATAGTTGCAGAACAGACGCCATTTCCATGGGAGGCGTTATACAAACATGTTAACAGTTCTTTTGACTAGACCTACTGGCCTGCCAAAATTCCCAAACTTTTATAATCTTGCTTGATTTCAATCACTAGAAGATTAATGAAACATGGGGACCAACATTATGAAACACGATGAATTTATCACTTTGGATCATATTTTCACGGGTACAACAACTGCATTATATCATGTTTCACTCTCCATCAACTTCTGAAAAATATGGAAAAGCAAATATAAAACATTATGTACAAAAGAGACTTCCAGGGCTAGAAAAACAGACTGACATTTTTAGCAACAACAATTGGGAGAGTCTGATTTTGAACATGCATGTCCTCAATTATCCAGGCACTTTTCTCATAAAAACTGATAACTTTCAACAGCTTCCCTTATTAATCATTCATTTTGTCAAGACACCTTTTCCTCAAAAAGATATAGCAATATGAAAAAACAAACAGAATAACAAACAACAACAATAGAAATAGTCAGAAAGAAGCAAATAATGAATTGCCTCTTTGAACAAGTATAACGGAAAAATAAATGCATTCAAATAAAGTGATAAAGACTAAAACATATTCAAGCTGTGTGGTTTGCACTTCCCTCGTAAATATGACTAGAGCGCTGACTGGGTCATGTTTAAAAACATTAAATATTACAGTAGCAACAAAAGAGCTGCCTTGCAATCGCTCTATGAATTATCCATGAAAATGATGTAACTTTACGAGGGACAGTGAGATTTGTGAGGTATGAAGTCCAAGTTCCTAGATGAAATATTCTACTTGTTTTTCAGCTTGTGTCTCTTAAAAAGATTTATCTGTATTATCTGGCGACATTTCTTTCTGAAAGACACCCAATGAATTCTTTAATGACTATAATTTTCATTTAAGTTCTACTTATACTCAAATGTATATTTGAACAATTTTAATGAGTTGATGTGACTATTTTACAGGAATGCTGATAATCTCTTATCGATTGTAGCAGCTGCATCAAAATCATCATGGAAGCAGACTTCTGCTGCATTGGTGAATTCTGATTTGTTTTTTTAATCCAAACAATTGACATGATAATGATGCGATGAAACCTGTGTGTCACGTCCTAATAAAAGTACTTTGATCATATTATATGATTGCTATTATTGCTTTTGATAGTATAATTAGATTTTGTTGAAAGTAGCTTTGGTTAAGTTAAAAAAAACAACTGAAATAGCATTATAATTTTGGTTCAAAAAATATTTGATGGGCATCAGGTGTTACTCTAACAAGGATGAGTCTGGATTTGTTTAAAGATGAGACCTGTTGACTAAATATAAGTCAATCACTGATCATCATAATAATCACAGAGAGGTAAAGAGACAAGACATACTATGGTGGATGTCTGAGGGTCTTAGTCTATAGTCTGTGGGGCTGTCTGTGGTTCTGGCGGTGGATGCTGCTGATGCTCCTTGTTTAGGATGATGCTAATGATGTCGCCCTCATGCTCCTTCATATGCTCCAGCAAGCGCTCTTTGCTGGTGGACTCGAAGCCACAGATGCAGCAGCAAAACAGGAGCACACAATACTCCATGGCAGGGCCCGGGATGGGGGGCTGGACAGGACATGAAAGGCCCTGGGCCTGTGGAAGGTATTGCTCCCTCCCTTGTGGTGTTGTGGAATGACATGACCAAAGGTGAGTATCTGCTGAGCCATCCAAAGCGAGACCGGGCGCTGGGAGCTCTGATTTGGCCTTGAATTTGTCTTGCAGAGGTTGGGTTGCTGATGGACGCCCTGCCATTGACTCTAGCACAGCTGACAGCTTCTGAGGAGCCCTGTAATACATGACAGTATCATGTTCGACAAATTGTATTCCTTTTTAAATGTGTGAAGCACAATGCTCAAGATAGGTTCCTTAAGCCTTCAAGCAAATTTGGAATTCGATCTGCGGGGAGCAAGTAATTTGTGTTCAGTATCTGAAAAAAAGAAATAGTATATAGACACAAACACAGAACTGGTTTGTGTGTGTATGTGTCTTGTCTGTGATATTAATTATGAATATGATGGCTTCTTGATATTCTTTTTCAAAATCTAAAGATATTGCAGATTTGTAATGATTACATTGAGACAAGACAATTAATAACTTTCAAGTATATAATCAACATTTGTTTTGAATACTCTTCACTTTGAACCATTTTTTTTCCTTTAGAACGTTCCTACCCTCACCTATGGTCACAAGCTGTGGGTAGTGACCGAAAGAACAAGATCGCGGATACAAGCCACCAAAATGAGTTTTCTCCGCAAGGTGGCCGGACGCTCCCTTAGAGATAGGGTGAGAAGTTCGGCCGTCCGGGAGGAACTCTAAGTAGAGCTGCTGCTCCTCCACATAAAGAGGAGTCAGATGAGGTGGCTCGGGCATCTGGTCAGGATGCCTCCTGGACGCCTCCCGGGGGAGGTATTTCAGGCATGTCTATCTGGGAGGAGGCCACGGGGAAGACCCAGGACACGCTGGAGAGACTATGTTGCCAGGCTGGCCTGGGAGTGCCTTGGGGTCCCCCCCAGAAGAGCTGGACCATGTGGCTCGGGAGAGGGAAGTCTGGACCTCCCTGCTCCAGCTTCTGCCCCCGCAACCCGACCACAGATAAGCGGAGGAAGATGGATAGATGGATGGATATTTTTTTTAATTTCCTGTTCATTTTGTTTGATTTGTGTTTTTTATGATACAACATGATGATATCCATTTTTGTTCATTTCAAATAAATACAGAATAAAAACCCCTCTCCTTTTCGTACCCCCACCTTTTCGTGGTGGAGGGGTTTGTGTATCCCAGTGATCACCAGGAGCTATGTTGTCAGGGGCTTTAATGCCCCCTGGTAGAGGGCAAACTGGTCCTGGGTGAGGGACTAGGCAAAGCATGGCTCAAGAAGACCCCAAATGACAAAAAGACGAATGAACCTGGTTTTCCCTTGCCCAGACATGCATTGCCAGGGCCCCTCCCCAGAGCCAGGCATGGGAATGGGGCTCGATGACAAGCACCTGGTGGCCGGGCCTGCTCCCATTGAGCCTGACTGGGCTCAGCCTGAAAGGGCAACATGAGTCCCCATTCCCTTGGGCTCACCACCCATAAGAGGGGCCATGGGGGCTGCTAGAGAGCACTCCTGTTGGGGACTCCCTTGTCTAACTGGGGGACTTCAACGCTTACGTGGGAAGTGACAGCAAGACCTGGAAAGGCGTGATTGGAAGGAATGGTCCTTACAATCTAAACCCAAGCTGTGATCTGTTACTGGACTTCTTTGCTCATCCTGGATTGTCCATAAAGACCACGCTCAGACATAAAGGTATTGGAAGGTCAAGCGGAATGCAGCTGTGGTGGCTGCCGAGGTAAAAACTCAGGTGTGGGATGAGTTTAGGGAGGCCATAAAGAACGACTTTCGGAGGGCGCCAAGGCGATTCCATCATCTGGCAGTTTGGGTGTGGTAAGCAGTACACTGTCAACATTGTTTACAATGGAGATGGTGGGCTGCCGACCTCATCCCGGGAAGTTATGGATCAGAAGAGGAAATACTTCCAAGGTCTTCTCAACCCCGACGACATGCCTTCCAACGAGGAAGCAGAGTTTGGGGACTCTGGAGTGGATTCTCTTATTTCCGGGCCTGAAGTTTTACAGGTAGTCAGAAAGCTCCTCGGTGGTGGGGCCCTGGGGATGGCTGAGATCTGCCCTAGGTTCCTTAAGGCTCTGGAAGTTATGGGGGTGTCCTGGCTGACAAGCCTCAGCAGCATCACATGGAAGGCGGGGGCAGTGACGCTGGATTGGTAGACTAAGGAGGGTGATTCCCCTCTTTATAAAAAGGGATTTGAGGGTGTGCTCCAACTACAGTGAGATCACACTCCCCAGCCTCCCTGGAAAAATCTACTCCGGGTTGCTGGAGAGGAAGGTCCGACAGGCCATTGAACATCGGATCCAGGAGGAGCCATTTTGCTTTTGTTTTGCTCCAGGAGTATGGAGTACCGAACCCTATAATACATGCTGTTTGGCCCTTGAATGATCGGTGCCAGAGCATGGTCCGCATTGCCGGTTGTAAGTCGGACAAATTTCCGGTGAGGGTTAGACTCCGCCAGGGCTGCCTTTTGTCACCGATTATGTTCATAATTTTCATGGACAGAATATCTGGAATGGATGGAAGGAAGTTATAGAAACACACTAGATGTTAACCACTGAGAATGGTTTGAACATTTTTTACAAAGGACTTTGAAAATTACATCAAAAGGGCAGGATTCTGTAAGCTAAATTCACTCAGTAACATCTAGATTAGATATTTAAAGCCGTAAACACCTGGTTCATCTCATCAATTTGCTAATACAGGTCATAAACAACTGCATAAAGTGGTGACATTGTGATTACCGGCTACTCTGTGAAATAGCTTCGTTAATGGCTTTATTAACTTGCTCATAGTTGTAGTTCTGGTCCCCAGCGTGTTTCCACATGTGAGACTTGAGAGAAGGAGGGTGGCTGCAGACATATCCACATAGGGAACACCTGGGAAGGGCATAAAAGAGAATCCACACAGTTACAAATGAACCAGAGTACCAGCACCATACTGACATTTTTCCATTTTCTATCAAGATTCCAGATGGATTAATGACCTTCAGAACATATAGGATTCAAAGTGGCATTAAGATTCATAATTTTTTTTTGTTGTTGTTTATTTGGTTGAGACAGTGCATGTTAATGAGCAAACATGAGAACCATGTGCATGTAAACACACCACTCCAGATTGTAGCCTTGGGCTAATTTGCATCCGTTGTCCCACACTCTTGCATACAAACACACTCTCATTCATTCTGATCTATTTTACATGTTGTGGTAGGGGAACCCGGAGGAAACCTACGCAGACACGGGGAGATAATGCAGACTCCACACAGAAAGGCCCCATCCTGGCCAAGGATCGAACCTGGGACTCTCTAACTGTGAAGCACAAGCGCTAACCACTGTGCTACAGTGCCTCCCAAAAACAATACAAAAAACTCTCAAAAACAAAACATTTGAATATAGTGATGGAAATAATCTGCTTCAATGTAGATCCAGTTCGCTATATTGTGTTGGTAAAGTAAGCTCCTGAATGGCAAGGACACTGAGCAAGTGTTTCAAGTCTTTGTACATGTGCATGAATTATGGATGAGATTTAGTTTGATCTTAAAATATTTCCATCCCCTCTCAGTCAGTTTAGTCTCTCAGAGTAAGCGATTGGTTGAAGTGTTTTCTTCTTCTCTCCAGACAGCAAGGAGAGAAGAGCCATCTGAATGTCTCCTAGTCCATAAACTCAAAGTGGGTCTGGAGACATTCTGCCAGGGAGAGAAGAGCAGTACCATAAGCGCCAGGCCTACGTTGAATAGAAGTCTTGTATCTTAAGAACAGCTATAACCTGCATCTCCAATTCACCACTGCATCAGTATTTGTATTTTCAAAGCAGATGTTAGAAAATAGTTATTAAGCAGTAGCTTTCTCAACCTTCCCTATGAAATCACTACTATTTTAGTTGGTATATCAGGCTGCAGAATTAAATTTCAAGAATATAAGACAATTTAGATTAAAGACTTTCTGAGAACTAATTTTTAATTCTACTCATACAGTGAAAGTAAAAACCAAGTGTGGGAGAGAAGCACAAATGGCTTGGAAGATAGATAGAATATAATTGAATAGAATAGAATCGGGAATAGGGAAATTTCAATATGTGCAGTAACTTCAGAAAATGCTTTGTGTGTCTCCATTAGTCTCGTAAAAAGTGTACTGATTGTTTTATGGTTTCTGGATGTTGGTTGCTGATTCATACAAAATTAAGGAGACTGACAGCATATATTCATGGACTGCATTTTGCAACAGTAAATGTTACATTTTGCTGAAAAATTGTAGCGCATTACAACGTTCAACACAAAGCTACCTTTATATCAACATGGTCAACAGAGGTTTGTGTGAAACAAAATGTCATAGCATTAATAAAGGGGGTTCTAGTTACAGTGCAACAATGAGAATTTCAACTTATGCCAAATTACAAGTTGAGGGTTTAATGACTTATTTATCTGACAATGAACAAAACTCACCCAGCTGATAAGATACATTTTGACTACTCAAAAACAATATCAATAACGTCAATACATGTTGTTTATTCAACATCTTGACTTTTCAAATGAATAACAAAACTATGAATCAATCATTGAATCAATTGAAAAAAAATGTTTTAATATGATAAATCTACTGACAATTTATCTAATCTAGTGAAATTGTAACTTCAAGAGGCCATCAGAGGTGCGCCGCCATGAAACTGTGGTGTGTCTTTTCACCTGTACTGCTCTAGCAGCTGCACAGCCTGGTGCTCCTGTGGGTGTCTCCTTATGTGGCTCTTCAGGCTGTTCATGTTGGTGGTAGCAAAGTCACAGCTGCAGCACCTGGCAAACAGAGGAGAGGCGTTGCAGGGGTTTGGGGGGGATTAGGGGCAGCATATAAGGCATTTTTTTTGCAAAACAAAGTTCAGCCCTGATGTTTATCAAGTACCCATACTCTTGAGAAAATCAACATCATAATTTGATCGGATCATCATGATTTAGATCGGAAACCTTTGACTGCAGTAAGATGTCACAGATGTTTTTAAAAAAATTGTCGTTAATTACAAATCCTTCATAAGCTTGATTCAGTGTGCTCACGTCATCAGATCATGCGTCTGCAAGTTGGCAATAATGTGGTTTGTCAGAATGAGTCAAAATTTGGGTCTGCTAGTATGAGCCTAAATGACTCCGTTCCAGATGGGTACTAGATTACAGACCAGTAAGAAAGCAATTGAAATTGAGTCATCAAATAGTTTCCTTCAACTCAAATGCTTCGACGTTATGTTTTGAGGTTAGCGACCTTATGTTTTGACGTTAGCGACCTTATGTTTCGACATTAGCTTAGAAAGCTGGCGTTGTGCATTGGATCATATTCATGAAGCTTGAATGATAAGTGTACGTTGATGGATTCAGTGTGTTGAATTTAGATTTCAGGCCACTAGGCGTCTTGATACAGACCGCAATAGCGCCTTTCTAAACATTATTTAAAGCCCTTTACACTTCTAACCCATTCCCACATAAACTGCTATTGTGTTTTATTGTATGATGCATTTGTATGAGAACATGTTACGAGAGATATTGGTTTCAGCTGCTTTTTCAACAGAAAATCTGTGCACAATCACATAGGTTTTTTAAAAAAAAATGTCCAAACCTTCTCTGTATCATATGCCCTGTTAGAATTCACTTGGCCTGAACAAGAGCAACAAATATTAGATAAGCAGCTTTGCAAAGAATCATATCCTAATGTACCCCATTGCCATCAAACTCAAACATAAACGATAAACGATATGCCTGACTGGCACAACACAAATGTATTAGCCAGGTGATTGAAGACCATTAAGAGACTCAGTCCTCTATCGGAAAGATGGGTTTAACACTTTCCAAACTTATCTCACCTTTAGTTGCTGAAATGTTTGGGGTCCAACAATTTTCTCCTGAGTCGATAATGGAATTCAACAATCGGAGATATTGGCAGACTGTGAAGGGCAAAAATGTTTGATTCCAACCATTTTCACACTCTGACCTCTGAAAACCCTCTGGACCCCTGGGTAATGCTATGGAATTGGTTATGTTTCAGTAGCCATTCAGAGTTTTGGTTATATTCAACGAAATACATAAGTGTACTTCTCATTAGGGATGGAGGCAGGAATGGCAATCTTCTTCTTTTTCTTTCGGCTTTTCCCTTCAGGGGTCATCTCACCAAATCAACCATCTCCATCTAACCCTTCTCTGTATCTTCCTCTCTCACACTAACAACCTTCATATCCTCTCACGACGTCCATAAATCTTCTCTTTCCTCTAGACCTCCTGCCTGGCAGCTCCAATTCCAGCATCCATCTACCAATATATTCACTATCCCTCCTCTGTACATGATCGAACCATCTCAGTCTGGCTTCTCTGACCTTTTTTTTTTCAAGATGACGCTGTAAGACGGTAGCCTGTTGCAGCAGCACCAAATATTTTTACCTCTATTTCTTCTCTTTCTTCATATATTTACTGACCTACCCACTTCAATCTCACACGTGGGACGAGGCATCTTTTTCCCAGTGCAATGCACTGCTTGCCTCGATTCTCTCCTTCAATATATCAAGGAATATGATCACTTATACCTGGGAGGAAATTTTACATGGAAAGGAGCTGGACTCCCTGCTGTGCGCAACCAAGAGAGCTATGGCGGAACACTTGCAGGGGGAGGAAAGCTGGCAGAAAGTTGAGACAGCGGACAGAGAGGGACAGGAGATGCAAGCCCTTCCTGCCGTCGGTCATCATGGGGAACAGAAGGTCGCTGGCCAACAAATCAGACGAGCTGGCAGCCCTCATTGACAGCATGTCTACAGGGGAATTTAGCATGCTGTGCTTCACAGAGACCTGGCATACACCGAACATACACCGCCATCGACCTGCCTGGCTTCATGCTGATACGTGCGGACCGGGGGAGACAGAGCAGCAAGAGGAGAGGAGGAGGGCTTGCTGTCTATGTCAACAGCAAATGGTGCAACCCCGGTCATGTCACCCTGAAGGTCTCTGTGCACCCCCGATGTGGAGCTCATTGCGGTAGGACTTCGCCCCTATCACCTCTTGCGTGAGTTTTCACACTCCATCCTAGTGCTTGTTTACGTTTCCCTGTCTGCGGCCGCAGCCAGCGGGCGGTGACGTCAACCACTCCGTGATAGCAGATCTGCAGACGCGCCAACACAGAGCTTTCATTCTGATCAGTGGGGACTTTAGTCCTGTCCCTCTCACTCCGGTTCTCCTCACCTTCACCCAATATGTACCTCCAAGTATGGACCTTCAGTATGCTGATGTGAGGGGGGTCTACAACTCTTCCCCTCTTCCCCCTCTGTGTAATTTGGATCATGACCTGGTACTCTTGGCCACCACCTATAAACTAATGGTGAAGAGGCAGACACCGGGTCTGTGAAGAAATGGTCCAAAGCCACAGAAGAGGCATTACAGGAGTGCTTCAATGTCACCGACTGGAATCTTTTTGAAAAGGACTTCGGTAACGACATCGAGGGTCTCTCTCGTTGTGTAACGGACTTCATCAATTTCTGTGAGGACAACATAGTCCCATCTAAGAAGGTCCGCTGTTTCAGCAACAACAAGCCATGGATCAACAAGAACATTAAAGGCCTTCTTAATCGGAAGAAGAGAGCCTTTATGGCTAAGGACCACCAGACCCTCAGGGCTGTCCAGAGGGAGCTGAGGAGGAAGACGAGGGAGGCAAAAATTCAACTTTAAGGAGAACGTTGAGTCCAGATGGAGCAGAAATAGACAAAAGAGGTTTGGAGGGAAGTGAGGAAGATGACAGGCTGTGGGAAAACCATGTCTGGAGTCCCCCCCAACCCACCACACCCTCCTCGAGTACTGACATAGACTCATACCCCACTCCCTCCGTTTCCCCAACCATGGCCTCAGCCTAACCTCCAGCCAGGTGCAGAGGGTGTTCTCCAGGTTGAGGCAGAGCAAAGCCAGTGGGCCTGACAACATCAGCCCAAGGGTCCTCCAGGTGTGTGCTGGGCAGCTTGCAGGAGTCTTCAAGCACCTTTTCAACCTCTCTCTGAGGTTGCTGAAGGTGCCTGACCATTGGAAGACCTCCTGCATAGTCCCCATACCTAAGAAAGGACATCTGAGTGCTCTCAGTGACTACAGGTCAGTGGCACTAACGTCACATGTCATGAAGTAATTCGAGAGTCTCGTACTCCGGCACCTGAGGGAACGGCTGTCTGCCTCCCTGGGCTCTATGTAGTTTGCGTAAAGGCAGCAGATGGGTGTGGAGGATGCAATCGTCTTCCTCACATACAGGGCCCTGTCCAATCTGGAGGGTGCGGGAAGCACTGTGAGAGTCACTGTCTTTGACTAATTCAGTGGCTTCAACAGTGTCCGACCCTCCCTCTTTAAGGACAAGCTGCTGAATGCGCAACTTCACCCCGACATCACTGCCTGGATCCTGGACTTCCTCACAGGATGGCCACAGTATGTCAGGGTGGATGGCTGTGTTTTTTAGGCCGTGATGTGCAGCACAGGTGTGCCCCAAGGTACGGTCCTGTCTCAATTCCTCTTTACTCTAGTCTCCTCTGACTCCCAACACAACGCCAGTTCCTGCCACCTCCAGAAGTTCTCTGATGACTTGTCCATTGTTGGATGCATCAACAACAATGACGAGGACAGAGACCTGATTGCGAGTTTTGTTGAGTGGAGCAACCAAAATCACCTCCTACTCAACATCTCCAAGACTAAGGAGGTGGAAGTGGACTTTAGGAGGAAAAAGAGGAGACCTATACCAATCACCATTCTGGGTGAAGAGGTGGAGATTGCGGACTCCTAAAAGTACCTTGGGGTCCATATCAATAATAAACTGGACTGGACAAACAACACTAATGCCTGATACAGGAAAGGTCAGAGCAGGATGTTCTTCCTGAGGAGGCTGAGGTTGTTTGGTGTTTGCAGCGGGCTCCTCAAGATCTTCTCCCAGTCTATGGCAGCCAGCGCACTCTTCTTCGCTATAGTGTGCTGGTGGGGCAGCGCCAGGACTGGTGAGGTCAGGCTCAACAAGCTTGTGAGGAAAGCTCGCTCGGTGGTGGGACTGCACCTGGTCCATCTTGAATTGGTGGGTGTGCGGAGGGTGAAGGACAAACTGGGAGCTATCCTGGACAATCCTTACCACCCCCTGAACAGTGAGCTGTGGCATATGAGCAGCCCCTTCAGCCAGCGGCTCATCCCACCCCGGTGCAGAACTGAACGCTTCAGATGCTCCTTTCTGCCCATTGCCATCAGACTGTATAACAGCCATGTGCTTATTGTATTGTGCTTAGTGCTTATTTATATGCTGTCCTTTTTGATACTGTTATAGTTGCACTGCTGTGATAAACAAATTTCCCCTATGGGGATCAATAAAGTATTATCTTATCTTATCTCCAAAATATCTAAGATGTGCTGTCCCTCTGATGGACTTATTCCTGATCCTATCCATCCTCTCCACTCCTAAGGAGAAACTCAACATCTTCATCTCTGCGACCTCCAGCTCTGCCTCCTGTCTTTTTGTCATTGTCACTGTTTCGAGACCATACAGCATTGCTGGTCTCACGCTGGCCTTGTACACCTTTCCATTTCTGCTGGCTGATAGTCTTCTATCGCATAGTATTCCTGACACTTTTCTCCACCCATTCCAATCCTGCTTGAACCCGTTTCTTTGCCTCTTTTCTACACTGTCCATTGCTCTGGAATGTTGACCCTAAGTACTTGAAATCCTTCAACTTCTTGATCTTCACTCCATCTAACCTCACCGTTCCGCCCGGGTCCTCTCATTCACACACATATATTCTGTCTTGCTGCGACTAACCTTCATTCCTCTCCTTTCCAGAGCATACCTCCACCTCTCAAGAATTTCCTCAACCTGTTCCCTGCTCTCACTACAGATCACAATATCATCTGCAAACATCATGGTCCATGGAGATTCCTGTCTAACCTCATTTGTCAGGCTGACAATAACAAATGCAGACAAGAAGGGGCTCAGAGCTAACCCCTGATGAAGTCCCACCTTTCCACCTTGAACTTCTCTGTTACACCTACAGCACATATCACCTCGGTCTCACAGCTAGCATACATGTCCTGCACCAGTCTAACATACTTCTCTGCTACCCAAGACTTCCCAATTCAATACCAGAGTTCCTCTCTCACCACCCTGTCATATGCTTTTTCTCGGGTGACAAAAACGCAATGCAGCTCCCTCTGACCTTCTCATTACTTCTCTATTACCATTCTGAAAGCAAATACTGTATCTGGAGTACTCTGTCTAGGCATGAAGCCATACTGCTGCTCACAAATGCTGACTTCTGCTATCAGTCTAGTTTCCACTACTCTTTCCCGTAACTTCATTGTATGGCTCATCAACTTTATCCTTCTGTAGTTACCACAATTCTGCACATCCCCCTTATTCTTAAAATGGGCACAATCACACTTCTCCATTCCTCAGGCATCTTCTCACTCTCAAAGATCCACTTGAATAATCTAATCAGGAACTTTACTGCTGCCTCTCCTAGACACTTCCATACCTCCACAGGTACATCATCAGGACCAACAGCCTTTCCACTCTTCATCCTCTTCAATGCCTTCTTCATTTCATTTTTACTAATCTGGACTACTTTATGGTCTACAATAGTCACCTCTTCTTCCCTTCCCTCTCTTTCATCTTCCTCATTCATCAGCTCTTCAAAGTACTCTTTCCATCTTCCCATTGCTCTTCTAGCATCTTTCAAAACATTTCCCCTCCCTATCCTTAATCACCCAGACCTTCTGTACATCCTTTCCATCTCCATCTCTCTGTTTTGGCAACCTGTATAAATCATTATCTCCCTCCTTACTGTCCAACCGAGCTTAAAGTCATCGTATGCCCTTTGTTTTGCCTTCGCTACCTCTATCTTTACCTTACGCTGCATCTCCCTGTACGCCTGTCTGTTCTCTTCAGTCCCCTCAGTGTCCCACTTCTTTGCTAACCACTTTCTCTGTATATACTCCTGCGCTTCCTCATTCCACCATCAAGTCCCTTATCTACTTTCCTTCCAGATGACACACCAAATACTACAACCTGTCTCCCTGATTGCATTAGCTCTCCTTGTCCAGTCATCTTGAAGCTCTCCATGACCACCCAGAGCATTTCTCAACTCCTCCCTGAAAACCATACAACACTCCTCCCTTATCAGCTTTCACCACTTTTTTCTCTGCTCTGTCTTTGTCTTCTTGATCTTCCTTGTCACCAGAGTCATCCTACAAACCACCATCCTATGCCGTCTGGCTACACTCTCACCTACCACATTTGACGTCACCAATCTCTTTCAGATTACCTCTTCTATACAAATGTAGTCTACCTGCATGCTCCTACCTCCGCTCTTATAAGTAACCCTATGTTCCTGTCTTTTCTGGAAAAAATATTCACAACAGCCATTTCCATCATTTTTGCAAAGTCTATCACCATTTGTCCATCTGCGCTCTTATCCTGTATACCAAATCTGTCCATCACTTCTTCATCACCTCTATTGCCTGCACCAACATGTCCATTGGAGTCTGCCCCAATGACCACTCTCTCACCTTGGGAGATCTTCTGCATCACTTCATCTAGTCCATTTCCAGAACTTCTCCTTCTCTAACTCACATCCCACTTGTGGGGCATAGCCACTAACAAACACTGAGCATCGCACCTTCAAGTTCCAGTTTCAGACTCATAATACTGACATTCGTTCCACCTCCAAAACATTCCTAAAAAGATCCTCCTTCAAGATAACGCCTACGCCATTTGTCTTCCTGTCCGTACCATGATAGTACAACTTAAAAGCTGCTCCTAAGCTTCTAGCCTTATTACCTTTCCAGCTGGTCTTCCTGGACACAGAGTATATCCACCTTCCTTCTCTGAATCATGTCAACCAACTCTCTACATTTTCCTGTCATCGTCACAATATTCAATTTCCCTACTCTTAGTCCCAGGCTCTTGCCTTTGCTCGTCGCTCTCTGCTTTCCAACACGCCTTCCTTCTCCCTTTTAATCTAGATTTGTCAATTAGTTAATGCCAGGTAGTTCAGGAACACAACTACTTCACTAGGGTCTGATACTAGCCAGAATTTTTATTACAACAAAACAAAAAATACCCTAAAAAAGGATGGGAATGGAATAGTAATATTCTGTATGCCATGTAATCATGGCCTTTAGGGCTGCAACTAAGTTATCAAGTTATGTGTTTTTTTCAGTTACTTGATCAATGGAAAGGTTAGAAAATGTTGAGAAAATAAGACAAGCAAATGAGCCAGAAACTATTAAACTGTTTCTTTTTGCAAATTAAGTCACTAAGAAATCATGTTACTTCCAAACCCCACTTGTATTTTCATATCTTTTATGTAGTGCCCTGAAACAAGGACAGTTTGAAGCCACTTCACCTTTTCTAACATGGGAAAACATTGTGTGTGTGTTTTTGTATGAACATTTGACCTGAGTTCAAGAATGCAGCACCTGCAAACACCAGGAAGAGTTCATACTTCAAAGAAGCTATGGGTTAACATCAAAAGGATCAGCACAGCATATGGGAGAAAGTTAGGTCACCAAGGGACACAGAGTGAGTGTCCACTCACTGCTGGGTGGGGATGTAGTGCCATCAAGTGGATGTCTCCATAACACCATGCATATGGATTTAAAAAAAAAAGTATACGATATTGAACCTTCCACTTATTCAACTCAAATATGAGATATATTAAGATATATCTATTTTCAGGAGTTTTAGTTTTTGAGACACAACTCAACATAGTTCTACTTCAGAAGTTCTACTTCTACTTACCCACAGGATTTACTGAATGCAATGCGTTTTTTAAACTGAAAGTATGGCAGCAAGAGCAAATAACAGAGTTTTCCCCACAACTGCCGATTAACATTTGGATGACAGCAAAAATCCACCTTTGTACAGTTTTTAAATGGAATTCCTGAAAAAGTAAATACTATGCATAACACAGTATATACATAATATACAGTGTACTGTATGTCTGTTCACACATCAGCAGGAGATACAGTATGGAGGGCACGCAAAGATCTTGTGCTTACAAAACAGGGCCATGAATTCACAACGACCTGAATTAAAACAAACTACATTAGTAACACTATACTAGACCCACATGCTTTCTAATGCTAGAAATATCCATATTGGATCTTTGACATTAAATTGAAGTATGGTGCAGCTGGTTGTGAGAAAATTAAACAGTTTCACATAATGAGATTCAACTGGGCTCTGAAGACATGACACATAAAATGTTGTCTAAAATTATCCATGCCCAAGGAAAGTCTAATGACTCAGTGGTGTCTTAGTTCCCCACTAAAACCATTGTTTCATCACAGAAACTTTCCCAGTAAACCATTTTTTAATAGTCTTCAAATGGTAATCCAAACGTTTCCATCACTGTTGTACATGTTATAAAGTATTTCAAATAATATCTGGTATCTGATAGTTTTACCAATGCTAAATTGCTGTATGATTAGGGACTTGAAACAGGGATTTTAAAATACCTTGACAGCAAAATTCAAATATCATGTCTTTTGGCCTTCCAGGTGAAACTAAAATTAAAGGGTTTACATTTTAATATGTAGTTTTATTTAGTAGAAAAAAATCTGATTACTAATTTTCTGCTAATCATTTTTTAAAGGTATTTTATAGCAGGATGAGTGATATTTGTTAATTTGGATATGGTAATTTTGAACTTTGGTTGTGGATTATTCCTTGTAGGTTTCAAGAAATTTGTTGCAGAGTTCAATGAAGGTATGCTTTTTTGTTTAAATGACTGCTTAAATTCATAAGTGTTGCTTCCTTATGCTTTTGGAATCAACAAAATTAATTTGATGACAAAAATGCATGTATTCACTTTTATATTGCTGAAAGATACTTATCAGGGTTAAGAAGTGGAGTCTTGTTCACCAGTGAGGGGAAAAATGGAGCAGGAGATAGCAATGCAGATTAGTGCAGTGTCAGCAGTAATGCAGCAGTAATGACTGTCTTGTTAAAGAAGGAGCTGAGCTGTAAGGCGAAGCTCTCAATTTACCATTCGATCGACATTCCTACCCTCACCTACAATCATGAGCTGTGGTTAGTGAACGAAAGGAGATAACAGATACAGGTGGCCAAAAAAAGTTTTTCCCCCATAGTGTCTGGGCTCTCCCTTAGAGATAGGGGGAGAAGCTTGGTCGCTCCAGGGGTGGCTTAGAGTAGAGCTGATGCTCCTTGAACACCTTCCTGGTGAGGTGTTCTGGGCACGGAACATTGGGATGAGGCCTGGAGAATATCCAGGACACACTGGAGGACCACGTCTCTTGGCTGACCTGGGAACGTTGTGGGATTCCCCCGGAAGAGCTTGACTACACGGCAGTGTAGTGGGAAGTCTGGATGTCCCTGCTCAGGGTTGATGCCCCCTTGACCCAACCCTGGATATTAAGTACTTTACATAGTGATTGGCTTACCATAATACACTAGGGTAAAAATACAAGTGATTTTCAATCAATCATGTAAAACTTACAATTTGGACATTAAAAGTAATGTGCAAATTAGCAAAATTTGAGTATTCTTTTCACACCCCTTCAATTATTAAAGAAGAATG
The DNA here is from genome assembly GCA_901007705.1 of Fistularia tabacaria. Taxonomy (NCBI): domain Eukaryota; kingdom Metazoa; phylum Chordata; class Actinopteri; order Syngnathiformes; family Fistulariidae; genus Fistularia; species Fistularia tabacaria. The sequence continues at coordinate 49,752 of CAAKHD010010426.1, forward strand.
GGCACTTCATAAATTATTCATTCTTTTCAAGTAAGTTTCACATGGATCAGTGCTCAGTTAGAAGGTGTCAATCTGCCGGAAGCAGAATGAAAAGCTGAAGGTTGATTTCCAAATATCAGCTCTATATCAGTATTGACAATGATGCGGATCAGGTTCTGACACTGATACAAGGACACCACCCGATCCCTCTTTTTTAAAGAGGGGAATCACCGCCCCGCTTTGCCAATCCAGAGGCACTGCCCCCGCCTTCCATGCAATGTTGCAGAGGCGTGTCAGGACAGCCCTGCAACTTACAGGTAAAGGAACTCAGGGAGGATTTCATCCATCCCTGGGGCCCTGCTAAGGAGGAGGTTTGTGACTAACTCGAAAACTTCAGCCCCGGAAATAAGAAAGCCCACCCTAAACTTCTCTGACTCAGCTTCCTCATTGGAAAGCGTGTCATTGGGATTGAGGAGGCCTTGGAAGTTTCCTTTCAGTAACCAGCAACATCTCTTGTTGAGGTCAGCAGCCTACCATCCCCACTGTACACAGTGTTGACAGTGTACTGCCTCCCCCTCTGGAGTTGCCGCACAGTGGACCAGATCTCCTCAAAGCCTTCCGAAAGTTGTTATCCATGGCCTCACTGAACTCCTTCCAGTTTTTGCCTCGCAGCAACCAAAGTCACATGCCACTTGGCCAACCAGTACCTGTCAGTTTACCTGTCAGCCACAGGCCCGGTCTGCCACCTATTCAACAGAGGTATGGAGCATGGTCTTCACAGACTCGATGTTCCCCCTCTTCCAGGATGTAGTCCTAGCTCTGGCAGAGGGGGGAGCTTTAACTATTTCTCACAGGGGACTCTGCCAGACATCCCAACAGACTCTCACAATACATTTGGGTCTGCCAGGTCTGACTGGCTTCCTCCCCCACCATCGGCGGCACCCCACCACCAAGTGGGGACCAGTTGAAACGTCTGTCCCTCTTCACCCAAGTGTCTAGAACATGCGGCTGCAAGTCAAACGACACAACCACTAAGTCAGTCATCAAACCGCTGGTGCCAGGTGCAAATGTGCACACCTTTATGTCTGAGCATTATGTTTGTAATGGACAGTAAATGATGTGAACAGAAGTCCAATAACAAAACACCCCTCTGGTTCAGATCGGGGGGACTGACCCTCCCAATCACGCCTTTCCAGGTGTCACTGTCACTACCCATGTGAGCGTTGAAGTCCCCTAGTAAGACTCCTCTAGGGACTCCAAAAAGGGTGGATAGTCAAACACAACAGTCAGAACCCATCCCCCCAACAAAAGGCGGAGGGAGGCTAACCTCTTGTCCACGGGGTTGAACACCAACGTACAGGCCCCGAGTTGGGAGCAATCAGTATGCCCACACCTGCCAGGCACCTCTCACTGGGGGAAACTCCAACAAAAAACATGATACTATATGATCTACACTTTTCAAATTGATTATTCAAGTACATTTCTCTAGGACTTCATGAAGGTTTGCAATGCAGGATTTGAATATTTTCATTGTAGACGGAGGGATTTTTGTATTAATTGTTTACTTTTGATGGCTTTAATCTATGGTACTGGACATTGATGGGTTGTTCTTACTGACAGAATCAGATTCTTTCAGTGTTTGATAATATTATGGAAACACAGACCTTTTGGATTATATTCTGATTCTGTTCCAAGGTATTCTTTGGTGATTTAAGTGTCTGTTTTTACCTTTATCCTGCGGCACTATTTGTTTACTAAAACTTCAAACAAATGACGGGGTAGCTCCAGCTGATAAGATATATTCTTCTTTCACTCTGCATACAGCACATATCTTCAAATAAATATACTTAAGAAAAATACTTGAAATAAAATGAAATTATACTCAATTCCTCTTACCGATACGGCTTATCAGAGTTGTGAATTCGCCGGTGGTTTCTCACGCCAACATATGTCGAGCTGGTGTAGTCACACACGTCACATTTAAACATCTTCTGTAAACCGCATTCTGAAATGTCTGGTGAGGAAAGTTTGAAGCATTGAGTAAAAATCTCACCACTTCAGGAAGCAAGATAGACTTTTTTTTTTTACCTTCATCATTGACTCGCTCAGCTTCCTCCACCATGGTAACAGTCTCACTGACAGGTGTAAGTGCTGCCACTTCACAGCCCAGGCTGTGATGCTCACTTTCATGATTTCTTAGTTGACTCTAGGTAAGAGAAAAAAATTAAATGCACATAAGATTTCTGGCCCGCAGTAAAAATAAAGGCTGCATATTTTCGAATACAGGTGGATCAACTATTACAAAAAGAAGTGAAGACAGAATACAGTCTACTTTTGGTTATATCAAATAGTAGAATCATTTTTCATTGTTATGAAAATCATTAATACTTGAATTTTACTGCTATTTAGTTTCAGGAACTTTGGTCATAAAAACTGTATTCCCAATGCTTCAAATCAAGAAGAAATTATTTCACTACAAAAATGGTGGGGCAGAAATTCAAACAGCACAAAAGACTTCTGGAAAACAGTAAAAATGAAGGGTAAAGGTTTTTCAAATACAGGTCTAGATCAACTACTACTACAAAAAAGTGAAGACAGAATACAGTCTACTTTTGGTTAGATCAAATAGTATAATCATTTTTCATTGTTAAGAAAAACAAATTCTGAAGTTTTACTGTTTTTTTCAAGAAATTGGGTTATAAAACTATATTCCTAATATAGATCAAGAAGACATTATTTTACAACAAAAATAGTGGGGCGGGATTTGTAATAACTGCACATACGATTTCTGGAAAACAGTAAAAATGAAGGTCAAAGGTTTTTCAAAAACAGGTTTAGCTCAACTAAGACAAAATGAAGTGACGATAGATACCACTTCTGGTTAGATCAAATAGTAGAATAATTTTTCATTTTTTTGTTGTCAAACCATTAATTCTTAAATTTGACTGCCATTTAGTTTCAGGAGCTTGGGATATAAAAGCTATGATCCCAATGCATTAAATCATGAGGAAATTATTATATTATTAATAATATTTGAGGCCTGCTTGCCTTCTATGCCAGAGGACGCACAGGACCACTGCCTGGTGAGATGCAGCAGCACAGCCCGGAATCACTACACAGTACCCAGACACTCCACGCTCCACAAATCCCACCCCAAGTCAAGCATTCAGAACATCGTCACATTAAGTGGCCTTCCGCCGTCAAGCTAGGTGAATGGTGCCAGTTCAATGAGGATGTCGAACAGGTTCTCAAAGCTACAGCCGAGGGAATGCCAACAAGAAATTGGGCATAATGCGTTTGATAAATGTCAGTTTTGCCAGTGAAAAGTTTGGGACCAAGGAGCAGCACCTAATGAATGATGCAGGGGAGCCAAATCAACGACAGAGAAAGATCAGTCAGTTGCTGGAAGGGCTTAGACGGCAGTACGAGCAGGCAAGGGAGGTAGACACGGCTGAGCTAGCAGAGCTCTGCAACTGCTTAAGGAGGAATTTCACAACACTCCGTCAAGCTGAATTGCACAGAAAGAGGGGAAAGAAGAGAGCAAAAAAACGTGCCACTTTCATTTTAAGCCTTTTCAGCTTCACCAAGAAGATCCATGGGCACAAGCATGGTGGGAAATTGGCCAGCACTCAAGAAGAGGTCAATGACTATCTCATGGCAAACTACAGCAACAGTACAAGGAAGCAGAAATTTGGCCCCTGCAACACCCCACCAGAGACCTCTACAGCATTCAACACCAGACCGTTAACCCTGAGAGAGGTCGAGGAAGTTGTCAGAGCAGCTAGCTCTTGTTTAACAGTTTGGAATTTCAAAGTTCAACGGTCAGTCAACTTTATTGTCGATTTCTCCGCATGCGATGGACATACAGAGGAATTGAGAAGACATTTCTCACAATCCCACAGTGACATGAAATCAATGAAGTGTAAAGTACATGCATATACATTTTGGTGAAGGCAGTTGTAGTGCAAAAAGATAAAAAAAAATATATCAATAAATCAATTAATTTACAGTATTATAAAAAAATAAAATAAAAAAAAAGGAAAAGTGGTAATGTCTTGATGTGTTTCTAGCTTTGAACAATGGAGTTACTTTAGCTAGTTTGAGATCCCTTGGTAAAACCCCTGTTTCGAGTGATAGAGAGAAAATATTAGTCAAAGGCTCAATCATAGAGGAAACGACTTTCTTTATGAGACTAGCTCTAATTTCATCATGTCTAGGAGCTGCTTCCCTCATCTTAGGTATTACCTGAAGTATTTCATGTGAAGTTAAAGAATCAAATGCATACAGACAAGAATAATGCTGATCACAAATTTTTGAATTAGATTTTCCGGTTGTCCCAATATTTTTTGCCAGTGAAGGAGCAACATTCACAAATATATCACTGAAACGGTTTGCAATATCTAGGGGGTTTTCTATAAAAAAAAAAAATCCATCAGATAACTGAGATGGCGTTCCTCTGGTTGGTTGTTTTTTGTTTAATTTATAACACTATTTTTTTTCTTTTTTTAATTTAACATTAATTTTCAAACTTCTCAGAATAATATTTTCTTCTTTGCTTCTTTAAGAATTTTACTAAATTGATTTTTATACTTTTTATAATATGCAAATATTAAATGGTGTGGGACTAATAAGAGATTAAAAAATATATATATATTGTTAGTAATTGAAGATTTTGTTAGTGCAGATGTAACCCATGGCTTAGGAATTTTCTTTGTTTTATTTTTACTTTGTACAAGAGGAAAACATTTATCAGACAAAGATGAAAATGTATTCATAAGTGTCTGATATGCCATCTCACCATCCTGTTGACTGCAAACCTCAGTCCATGACATTTCTGCCAATGATATTTTGAAAGACTCCTCATGGTTTTAGTAAATCTATGATTGTAAAAAGCAGAAATAGAGGGAGATGATCTGAAATATCAGTGAACATTTCACCTGATGTCATTGAATTTAGAAAATTATTTGTTATATTATCAATTAAGGTTTCAGATGTACTTGTTATCCTCGTGGGTCTATGAATAAGTGGATAAAAATAATAAGTATAAATTATTTAAAAAAAAAAGAAAAAAAAAATCCATTGAAGAATTCAATTCATGTTTCAAAAGATCAATATTAAAAAAATCTCAGAGAAGGACACAGGTTCCAGGCTCTTGCAGCGACTGTGGAGGATCCTCAAGGTCAGCTGAAGGAGAGGGAAGGTGGCCCATCAATAGAGGCATGCAGAGGGCGTATGGATTCCAAAGGAGGAGAACTCATGCACCATCAAGCTGTTTAGAAACATCTAACTACTGAGTGGGGAGGGAAAGGTGTTCTTCAGCATTGTGGCTTGACTCATGACAGAGTTCCTTCTGAAGAACCCATACGCTCAACCTGTCCAATGCCTACAGGTTAATTCCACAGAAGCTGGTGACGACCTCGCTTGACCAGCACCATGTTCCAGGCAAGATCAGACACCTCATAGTGGACTGTTACAGTTGTTTCAGTTTGAGAGTCACCTCTGCAGCAGTAACGTCGGCATCACATTGGCTGGAGAGGGTCATTATCACTGGATGCACCATCTCAGTAATCTTGTTTTCCTTAGCCATGAACATGTTGTTAAGTCTGCCGAGATGGAGTACAGGGGAACCCTCACCAAATCAGGTGCACGACAGCTTCTTATCAGGACATGTATGGATGACCTGACTGTCACCACAACATCTGTATCAGGCAGCAGGTGAATTCTTCAAGGCCTGGAGTAGCTCATCAAATAGGTGCTTATAGGCTTCAAGCCTACTAAGTCCCTTTCCCTGGTGGTAAAGAACGGGAGGGTGTCCAATAACTTCTGTTTCTCACTGGGAGGTGTCCAAATTCCATGGGTCTCAGAGAAGCCGGTGGGGAGCCTCAGAAAGATCTCTGATGGCATCCTGAGGGACACAGCAGCACTCAACGCAACCAGCAAAGAACTGGGAACTTGGCTGGTGGCAGTGAACAAGTCGGGGTTGCCTGGTAAGTTAAAAGCCTGTATATGCCAGCATGGCATTCTGCCACAACTCCTGAAGGCCACTGTTGGTCTATGACGTCCGTCTAACCTCTGTTGAAGGCTTCCAGAGAAAGGTAAGTGGATCCTGTGCAGGTGGTTGGTCCTTCCACAAAGGCTGGAGCACATCCTAAGCTGTAACCCAAAAGCCCTGGGTGAGGGGCGCTATTGATGGCGCCATAAACAGGTGCTGAAGGTGACAGGAGATACCATCAGTTCAGGAATCGCACTCAGCACGAAACAGCAGCCAGCCGCGCATGCCATTACCTTTGTTAAAGCTTGAGAGAAGCCACGGCATCACCCAAGCCAAGCAGAGGGGGCTACTGACCACAGTAAGAGAGTGAAGCTGAAGGTGGACCAAGGCAGGCAACTTAAATTCACAGATACCATCACAGTGACCACACTCAAGCCAGACATGATCCTCAAGTCAGAATCAACAAGGCAGGTGGTACAGCTGGAGTTCACTGTGCCCTGGTAAGAGCGGATGGAGGATGCATTTGAGAGGGAGAAGGCCAAGTATGAGGAGCTCGCAAGTGAATGCCAGTGGAACGAGTGTGAGACTCGGTGAAACCTCATTGAAGTTGGACGCCGAGGATTCACAAGACAGTCATTCTGCAGGGCTCTCAGGGTACTGACAGTAAATAGACTGAAGAGCAAGAAAGCCGTCGAAAACATCACTGACACCGCTGAGTAGGCGACAAGATGGCTGTGCATCGGGGTGCCTAGACACAAGCGGGGGCTGATCAACACCAGCTGGGTCGCCTGGCCAAGAGTGTGTGATGTTGAAAGACCCGAAACAAACGATGACCCAGGTTACATCATTGATGATGTGTCTCGGTTGCACAAGTAGGTATGAATTAAACCTACAACAAAAACAGAGGGACAGAAATTTGTAACTACAGATGTTGAAGGTTCTTGCTGAGCGATACTGGTGGTATATACATATATATATATACACACACACATATACATATATATACACACACACACACACACACACACATATATACACATATATACACACACACACACACACATATATACACATATATACACACACACATATACACATATATACACATATATACACACACACACACACGTATACACATATATACACACACACACACACACGTATACACATATATACACACACACACACATATATATATATATATATATATACATATATGCATACAGACATATATATATGTGTGTGTGTGTATATATGTGTATATATATGTGTATATATGTGTGTGTGTATATATATATATATGTGTGTATGTGTGTGTGTGTATATATATATATATACATACATATCTATCTATCTATATATATATATACACACACGCACACAACATATATACATATATATACACACACACACACACACATATATACACACACACACACATACATACATACATACATACATACATACATACATACATACATACATACATACATACATACATATATTCAGAATATTTAGTCTTTTTTGGTATATTAAACTTCTTAACTAAATTAATCTACACACCACCAAGTATGGGAGACATAATGGTAGGAATAGAATGAGTATTCCCATGGTATATACAAGGAGAAGCTCATAAGATACGTGACGATTGCTTTGCCAATGCAGCACTCTGGTTTAAATCTGCTGTCTGATGCAATATCACCATTGCAGCTTAGTAGAAGGGTGGCCTTCTTCTGCAGTTAGAAATCCTCTTGAGGATCCTCTTGACCTGAGTCCAAGTCTGTACGATGAATTTTATCATCTGTACTGAAGATCATTGCTTTTCCTACGAAAAAGCAATGAGGTTGGCCCAGTTATCAAAGTGCAGTCTAACGTGATCCTCTAGCTGGCCCTGGTCTCTAGAGCTGAAGCGACACTTGCTTTTCCATTCATCATTGATTTTCCTACGATAGCAGTTGAATAAATAATTTCTCCTTTTTTATGTTTATTATCAAAATGAGGTGAACTGTGGAGAAAAATTTAAGGGGTATTATGTGATAGAAGAATATCAGCCAGAATGAAAGGAAAGGCATAAAAGACAGTGGTGAAACCAGCGATGCTGTATGGTTTGGAGACAGTGGCATTGAACAATAGACAGGAAGCAGAGCTGGAGGAAGCAGAGATGAAGCTGTTGAGGTTCTCTTTGGGAGTGACGAGGATGGATAGGATCAGGAATGAGTCCATCAGAGGGACAGTTCATGTTATATGTTTTGTAGAAAAAGTCAGAGAAGCCAGACTGAGATGGTTCGGTCATGTACAGAGGAGGGATAGTGACTATATTGGTAGACGGATGCTGGAATTGGATATGCCGGGCAGGAGCTCTAGAGGAAGTCCGAACAGAAGATTTATGGACGTGAAAGAGGATATGAAGGTAGTTGGCGTGAGAGATGAGGATACAGAGAATAGGGTTAGATGGAGAAGGTTGATTCGCTGTGGCGACCACTGAAGAGAAAAGCCCAAAGGAAAACAAGAAGAAGAAGAAGATCAAAGTGAGGTGAACTAGACAGAAAAAGAGTCCTCCAACTTTCAACTATTGCTAACAGGGTCTATCCCTTTGTGCAAACAGGTAGGTTCATCTCTTCGGAACTTGACATTTTCCGCTTCTGAGCAAGCTACCACATTATGGTTGACATAAACATGATGATGGGGAACCCAATTTCATATACATGTTTGCAGTTGGAGGCTCCTCTTATTTTGCCAATTCACTGTACAGTACGAGTACTTTACATAACATTGTTTTGACTCCAGAATCAATAAAGTATTTCTGATTTTGCTTATGTCAGGTAGTTAAAAAAATCCCGATTGCTGTTATGCAGTTCAGATCTCTCATGCACGCACACACGCAAGGTAAAATGATTAACATTTTTTATCAAATCAATCATGTTTAATACCCATTAATTAAAGCATTTCATTTTTGAGGGGTTTCGTACTGAAACTTCCTATCAAGCAGCCAATATGTTGTTTAGAGTAATCTAACTTGGTTGAATAATCTAAATTGGTTGAGTTGGTTCTGCCACCAGATAACACTGAAGCACCAGTCCGTGCCAGTGAGTCTAATTATGGGATTGTGCCCTGCCTGTGGATTAATTTTTTTTAACTAAATTAATCTGAATTAACACATTAATTTTGACAGCCCTGGCACACACAAAGCTTTTTTTTACAATTATGTTTTCAACATTCAAAAGAATGTTTAAGACAGTAAAACTAAGTGTATAATACATATAGATTTCCATCCTTTTTGATGTAGAACATGTCCAGTACGCACACACGCACGCACACACACACACACACACACACACACACACACACGCACACACACACACACACACGCACACACGCACACACCATCATCATCATCATAGATCAAATTATTTTTTTCAGATTAATTGTTGAAAATCTAAGGATATTTTCTTGCTGTTCAGGTATATTTTGTAATAAATAATAGTTAACTGCAACAATACACAATGCATTTCCCTGAAATTCAGCCTGTAATTTGCAAAACTTTAAGTGTAGTTTCTGCAACTTCAAGGTCACCTCACCTTGTAGTGGAAGGCGTCCGGACAATGTTTACATTGATACATCCTGGTCTTGCAGTGGTGTATCATGTGATTCTCCAGGTCCTTGCTGTCTGAAGCAATGTGCTCACAAATTGGGCACTGATATGGCTGCCTCTGTCTGTGCACCCGCAGGTGTTGCTTGATGTAGCCTTTGTTACCGCTGCTGTAGCGACACAGGCGGCAGCGGAACGGTCTTTCAATTCCGGGTATGTAGTCCACCAAACCACCATCTGTGGACCCAACCAACTCATCCATTCCTGGCACACTACACATGTAAGTCTCGGCTCCATTTCCTGTGACCACGCTAGCTATGGTCCCATTTTGGAACTGGGCGTTATCCTGAAGTTCTTTAAGGATTTCGTCATCTGAGGCATTCTGGTCAGAGCGCTCTCTCAGCCTTTCAATGACAGTGAGTAGAGAAAGGCTGATGCCTGCTTTAGTGGTGGGACCTTCTTCATTTCCCTCACCCAGATCCAGGGACCCCAGGCCTGCTTCCCTGTCCTTGCTATGAAGCTCCAAGTCCAGCAGAGCTGCTGCTGTACCAACCTCTGAGGCTTTCTGTCCTGCTGAAGTAACATCTACCAATCTCTGGGCTGAATTAGGACTCTGTTTTGGGCAGGGGTTGGTCTTCAAACTTACCTTAGTCGAGAGTTCAGGTGTTCTCATTGGCATAGCTACCAAGGCCTCAGCAGCCAATGAATGGAGGCGGAGGGACTCGGAGTGGGTTCTCTTACGACCGCTAGGTGGAATGTTTTCGTCCCGAGGTGAGTCACTACTTTTAACGGCAGATTTAATATCAGTACTGTTTGTACTGTGAGTGCTGATTACCACCCCTTCCCTATCCTCATGAACAGCCCTCTCACCTTCTTCCTTCTTGACCTCCAGTAAGCTTGAATCTCTGTCAACATTAGGGCTGAGAAGAAGTGGATTAGTTGCCATGACTGAATCTTCAGCTGAAGGCAAGCGCTCTACAATCACATTGATGTGGCCAGCACTGTTTGGACCACTGTTAATGATCTTTTGTGCAGATGACAGCAAGCTGTCTGTGGCAGATGTACCATCATGATTACCATCAACCTCAACTTCAGCCTCAGTAGTCACTTGTACTTCCACCATGGGCCCCTCTGCTGCCAGGTCTTTGATGGGGGATGTGCTTTCTCCTGCTTCCTCAGCTGCGTTTGGACTTTCACTCTTAACAGAACCCATCGGATTTGAAATGTCACTTGTGTTCATAGTGGGCACTGGCACACAAAGCTGGATTTTGAATCCAGACGGGAGCTTTTGCTGGTGTTTATCTTGGAGAACAGGGGAGAAAACAACTACTGCCTCTCTCTTAGCAGCGAGCGACTCCCTCCTTGTAGGAGCAGTGTCAGTGCCCTCGAAGATGGGGTAGGAGCAATCAACCAGACCAGCGTGTTTCCAAGCATGTGTCTTGAGCATTCGCTGTTGGCTACACACATAGCTGCAGATCAGGCAGCGGTACAATCCATATTCTTCGTAGCTGTACCATTTCTTACTCTGTGGTAGCTCCTTAGAGCTGTCCTCCGAGCTTTGGATCTTGTCGTGTCCTCCAAGGTTTCTGCTTCCAGGCCAGTCCCCATCCCGCAGCCTGAGTACCTCTTCTTTGACAGTCCCAAAAGGATCCCAAGGCGGCGATTCCTTACTCAAGTTGGCCCAGTTATCAAAGTGCAGTCTAACGTGATCCTCTAGCTGGCCCTGGTCTCTAGAGCTGAAGCGACACTCCGAGCACATAAGGATGAGGTCACTGGGCTGCTCATTGTGCTGCTTAAGGTGATCTTTCAGCAGAGGCAGTGTTGGGGAGAGATATGGGCATAGGCTGCATTGGTAGCACGTCACAGTCTGCTTGCTCTTGCAACTGTTGTCAGCGCCGGTTACTTCTGTCACTGTGGGGTTGATGATGTTACTATCCCCAAAAGCAGGAGAAAGGGCACGCTCACCTGTGCCACCACAGTCCTGTCTTACTCGCTCTGCACTTTCCTCAACTTTGCAGTCCCTCATATGTTTTTTCTGAGGGGAGCCTCCTCTGCTGCTCCTTAATTCATCCTCACACAGTCCCATCGAGCCACACTGGCGAACTCTCTTCTGTCCAGTCAGGTTGTAGCGGTGCTGGGGCCTCTTCTCCACAATTTTACTGAGTTTCTCAATTACTTGAATTAAAGAGTCGGCAGCTTGTTTCTGATGATAATTCTGGCTGGGGTCTTCTTTGACAGGATGCTGCTGAACTTGGGATGCCAGAATTGATTGAGCAGAAGTGGTTGAGGTGGAAGTGGAGGACTGCGGTATGAGTACAGCTATATTGCTGATCTCCTCCATGACCTAATAGACGACAGAAAACAATTAAATTTGATAATTCCCATGCAAGAATTCTACAAGTCTAATTTTGTCATTTTATCATCCAGCTTTTGAAATAAAAATGTAATTCAATAATAGAATACACTAGAATGTGTCTTTAATCATCCCACAATAGGGAGATTTCAAGTGACACAGAAAGTTTACAGTGGAGTTGAAGTAGTAAAGTATAATTTTATAAGGTAAAAAAAAAAAACAGTAGAATACAAAAATATCAGGGTATATAAAAAACAAAAAAACAAACACTTGAAAAAATGGAAACTAGCCACAGACAATAGCTGCTTACCGTAGCAACACAGGTGAGTGTATGGATGTGTGGATATATGAATGAGTGAGTGAGTGAGTGAGTGAGTGAGTGAGTGAGTGAGTGAGTGAGTGAATGAATGACTGACATGAAGTATATTGAGAGGAGAGCTGGGTGTTTAACAGTCCAACAGCAGCTGTAAATAAGGACATGTGAAATCTCTCCTCCACATACTTAAGGTGATGGAGTCTGTCGCTGAAAGAGCTGCTCAATCCTACAATGATCTTCAGGATGGGGGATGGTACGTTGTCCATCAGAGCTGTTAGCTTTCTTATGATGAGCCTGTTTAATTACTTTATGTACATTATGTAACATAGTGACTTTGTAAAACTAGGAATGACTTCACCAAAACATGACCTAAAAAACAGCTAATCTTAACTTCAGAGAGAAAAAAAAAAAAAATCGATCATTGGAACTTCCCAAGATAATACCTATACTGTATAGCTAACAGTAATTATATATATATATATATATATATATATATATATATATATATATATATATATATATATAAATACACACACACACACACACAAAGTATGCATCAACCCCTCGAGCTCACACTTTATTATAGAGGGAGGGTATT
>CAAKHD010010431.1:0-12324 GCA_901007705.1 Fistularia tabacaria
CTACTTTGCAGTCATTGATCTCTTTTAGATGACCTCGTCTATACAAGATGTAGTCTACCTGCGTGTTCCTACCTCCGCTCTCATAGGTTAGCCTATGTTCCTGTTTTTTCTGGAAAAAAAGTATTCACAACAGTCATTTCCATCCTTTTTGCAAAGTCTACCACCATTTGTCCCTCTCCGTTCCTATCCTGGATACCAAACCTGCCCATCACTTCTTCATCACCTCTTTTGCCTGCACCAACATGTCCATTGAAGCCCCAATTACCACTCTCTCATTTCAGGGGATATTCTGCATCAATTCATCTAACTTATTCCAGAACTTCTCCTTCTCCTCTAACTCACATCCCACCTGTGGGGCATAGCCATGAACAACATTGATCATAACACCTTCAATTTCTAATTTCAGGCTCATCAGTCTATCTGACATTCTTTTCACCTCCAGAGCATTCCTACCAAACTCCTCCTTCAAGATAACTCCTACTCCATTTCTCTTCCTGTCAGCAGCATGATAACAACTTAAAACCTGCTCCCAAGCTTCTAGCCTTACTCTCTTTCCATCTGGTCTCCTGGACACACATTATATCAACCTTCTTTCTCTGCATCGTGTCAACCAAATCTCTCCTTTTTCCTGTCATCGTCCCAACATTCAAAGTCCCTACTCTCAGTTCCAGACTCTTGCCTTTCCTCTTCTCTCTCTGCTTCCGAACACGCCTTCCTCCTCTCTTTCTCTGACCCACAGTAGCCCAATTTCCGTTGGTACCCTGTAGGTTATCGGCACCAATGGCGGTCATTGTTAACCCGGCCCCCGACCGATCCGGTCTGAAATTTTTAGGTTCGATTCGCATATTTGGTTTTGGCAAAAGTTTTACGCCGGATGCCCTTCCTGACGCAACCCTCTGCATTTATCCGGCCTTAGGACCGGCTCAGGGAGACACTGGCCTGTTCCCCACCGAGTCTGGCTCCAGGAGACATTGGCCCGTGCCTAAAGTATCTCCTGACTCCCGATTTTCACCCGATCCTAAGGCTGTTATGAGGTAATTCAGTGTTAAATGTTTGTTGACAGTCGAACAAATGCAGCAGCACTACCTTCGTAAAAGCAAGTCAGCACTCAGAAAAATATTGAGATCGAGTTACGTTCAGTGTTAACCAGGTTCAAGCATTTTAAGTTCAAAATATATTGAAGCGTCTTCCTCAGCTTAGCTGCTCCATAAAAGCAATTCAGATACAATGCCGTGGCATGAAGCAGAGAAGATGTTTAGCTATTACACTGTGGGAGCAGGACACAGAGTTGAATATCTTTGGCATATTCCTTCCAATGTTCCTTATTTTTCAGTATTATAGCAGGGACAACTTGCACCCTTCCAACATCACAAAAGTAAAACATTCAATAATACGGAATCCAAAGGAAGAAGAGGGAAAGTCAATCATTTTGTTGCGGACACAAATTTTTTGACATGGTTGACAAAAAATAGATATTTTCTTTGTTTGCATATGAAATTTTGCTACGATTTTCGTTGCGGATGGGAATGATGCTTCAGAGATGGCTATCAAGTCATTGGGATGATGATGATGATAATGGAAAAAAGTCTGATGGGCATTAAAGTAGACTATTTGTTGACACTAGGATATATTTAAGGGGAGAGAGGCGTCTATATTCTCCCCGTGTCTGCTTGGTGCTCCTCCATGTTCTTGTTTCCTCTCACAGTCCAGAATCATGTTGGAGACCCTGACATGCCCGGTTGTGTGAATGGTTGTACGTGTCCCTATGATGGAATGAATGAATGGATGAAAAACATACATTGTGGTGTTTCGACGAGGAAATGACGGCAGAGATGTGGGGGAATTCATACACACCAACACAACAAAGTTGCCGCAGGAAGACCTATTGAAAAAGGAATCCGCCATCGTCGGATCCCAGTTGCGACAACCTGTCCTCCATAAGGTCCACGGCCAACCCGTTGCCTAAACCTGGCAGAGAAAGTCGCCTGTCCGCTCGCTACGTGGCGGACGGACTGAATCTCCAGAGCACCAGTTCCTTACCGCGGGGGGGTTGCGCAATAGTTCCACGGACCGCCTGGTGGTCTGCTGGTCCAGCGCCGCGACGACCAACAAGTACCTCGTCTCCTCCGACATGATTCACCACGTGCTGAAACCAAGCGGCCGGGTCGCTCCGGCAGCCGGACGGCCGTAATGGGCAGGGCCGGCTGTCTGAGATGGGGCGACGTGGCCTAGGTGGAAATGATATTTCATCACTATCAGACGTGATGACGTCGGGGTCACCAATGTGGTGTGTCGATGAGAAAATGACGGTGTCGTTGTGGAGGAGTTCATACTTTAATGCAGACACACCAACAAAACAATTCGTCTCTCTAGAACTTTCGGGAACGGCAGTATATATACACTCCGTAACCATGCCCCCCAAGCCGTCAGTCCCCGGGTGAGAGGCCACACCCTTTAGTGTCCGCCACAACATACAGGTTTAAGCAATTGAAATCATGTGAGGGATTTCACATGAAAGCTCATTCTTGTACCTTTTTTATATTTCTCTTCAATAAGTAAGGATTATCTGCGCTTCAATACTAATGTTATTCTGTGTCATACGAGTGAGACAGATGGTATCTTCCAAGGGTCAGGGTTTGACTGTATCTTTAACATAGCTAATTGAGTAGGTATAATTGGATGAGACTAATGGAGATAGAGCAGTGGGAAAATCTTGGCAAAATGAGTGATGCTGGTCTTATACTCATTTAGAGGTTGCTAGGTTATGTGCTTTCTAGTCCAGGGATTATAGCTTTCTAAGCGGAGGAGTGTGTGGAATAATAGAGAACTCTAACTGTGCATGCTGTACAATTTAGAGCGGAGGCACACGTTCTCCTGGGTAACTGACAGTGTTTTGTCTACATTGTATTGGAAGATGCAGCTGCAGTCACATTGATCATTTCATTCATTTATTTACTTATGTCTTTTTACCTGGATTGCCTGATGATTAGGGTGCTATTAATTAATAGCCCTAAAAATATCTGGCAATTTGGAAAAGACCATGCTCCTTTTCATGAAAAGTGGCTGTCAATTGGAGTTGTAGAACAGCAAGTCAAGAGCACTTGTTTCACTTGAACACATGAAAAGCTAATGTATTCTTGCATTTGGAAGCAGTCCTTTTTGTTTGAAAGATTTCCACTATTCAGCATTCCTACTTAATCCATCTGTACAGTCAAAAAATAGTAAAGCCGCAAGGAATGTGTGCTGGGAGACATGACTTATTGGTGGAGATAAGTTGTTGACCTATTGGGCTTGACTTTGTCACACGCAAACACACAAAAAAATGAAAATAAAAAGATAATCCTTTGAGTGGCCTCTTCCAGGGCTGTAGAAGCTCTGAGATGGACAGGAAAAGACTGGGGCTGGACCGCTCTCTGGACTCCATTGAGGTGGCGAGCGAGAGGAGGATAATGGCTAAGCTAGCATCTATCATGGACGACCCCTCTCACCTTCTGCATGAGACTGTTGGGGCTCTAAGGAGCTCCATCACTTACCGGGGGGTAAGAAGGAGCGATACTGCAGGCCCTTTATCCCACCGGCTGTGAGACTTTTCAATACCAAAAACACATGCCGTAATTTCCGGACTATTGAGCGCACCTGAATATAAGCCGCACCGGCAAAGAATAACGGTCTTGCTAACTTTATCTTCCTCCTGCGCACTACACGCATTAATGTAGTCCTCTTCAGTGTCGTAATTCAACAGCCTCAGAAGCTGGTTAGCCCCAAAAAGTCCATTAATTAGCTGCAGTTTTCATAGCGTGTGAAAAAAGTATCGGCTTATAGTCCGGAAATGACGGTAAACACCTTTTACGGCATGTGGCACAGTGCCAATGCTGTGCACACGCATCTCAAAATGTTCTCCTCTTTTTGCACAACCAATTGCCTCCATTCCAATTTTTCGCTGCCTCCAAGCACAAGAAATTGTCTTTTGTTTCTCATATCTTTTTTTATTTCTGTTTGTATTGATGTTAATATCTCTTCTGTTACCATAATATGCACTATTTGTAATGCTGCTGTGACAATTGAACTTCCCCATCGCGAGATCAATAAAGCTTAGTGGCATCGTACTTTGGTCGAGCATCACACTGTCATTAATGCACACGAGTGCCAAATCCCCACGGAAATAGTGGAGAAAGGGATGTGAGCGAACTCAAACAGTGTGACGTTGCGTCAAAGGTTTCACAGAGAAAGCCGACATGAACAGAAACCTTGTATATGTGGCAGAGCAACGGTAAATAGTGGCAACTAATGACACACAGGTGAAAAAAGAAGAATCACGTCTTTTCCTTTCAGCTGCTCCTTTCGGAGGTCACCACAGCCAATCGTCTGCCACCATCAAACCCTCTCCTCTGCAGTCTCTCATCTAGCACCAACTAACATCATGTCCTCTTTCATTCCATCCATAGGTCTCCTCACTGACCTTCTTCGTCCAGGCTTCCTGCCTGACAGTTCTGACCTCACCATTACTATCTCCAGAAAATGATGTGAATGTGTGTGTGTGAATGTGAGGACTCACACATTTGGATGGATAAAATTGCTTTTTAATTAAGGCAAAGGACCCAAGTTTCCTTTGATAAAACTTTAGTTATTAAAAAAACAAAGCTTTAATGTACACTCACTCAGCAGACAGTAGCGGGACCTTTGTGGTTTAAGCCAGATATTTCCCACTTGACCTGATAGTAAGCAAAAGAGAAGATAGGATAAGGTAAACTTTAAAATGATTCTGTTCATTAACCATTTTACGAGACTTACTTTTTGATTTATCTCTATTTATTTGAGTCTTGCTGATTTTGCTGCCCCAAACACTGCAAGTTTATACAGTAAACGCAACAGCTCAGGTAGTACCTGCATCGGTTGCATTATCAGGTGAAAACAAGTGAGCGAGTGCTGTGGAGACGCCCGTGATAAGCATTTAGCTTTAGCTTTGGCACGTCACCAAACACACATCTCGGTCGATGGCCGCTGAGACGGCTGATGAGAGTTCCCCGAAATGGTGCTGGAAACAGAGCTGCAGTCGGGGCGGTTTTTGTCAAAGGATAATGAAATTAGAGCTAGGTTTCAAGTTGGGGCCTGACACTGCATGCTGCAGCAATTAAGGCCGTGCTGTTACAGACGGGACGTTTGCTAGGGGCGAAGCTGATCGACAGATTTATCAGCCCCGACACACAAACCACATTTGTACCGCCAACGGTATACCTGTCCATTTAAAAATGTGAGAATGATGTGAAGATAGAAATTTCTGTATTTGTAAAGTGATGATGAATGACCAATCTACACTGTAAACTATAAAAATATATTTTTACAGGTTAGATTTTTAGTTTTAAAATGGTCCTCATTTGCACAGGCTGGAAGCAACACGCAGCCTCTACTTACATTTCAAAAAGCCAATCAATTTCAGCAAGAGCTAATGAGTTTCAATACAGTATGCTGCAAGTAATATTCAAATTCCAGTCTTTGAGTCTTTGAATAGCATGCATGTATATTCTCCCGTGGGAGTTAGTGTTATCGATAATTTACTCTTGCCTCCATGCTGCGAGGCTAAACCTGTCTCACAGTATACCTACCTGTCCACACGGATTAGCCAGCCCTTGACCTAGTCCCTTTTCAACCGAATTTAATGAGAGAGTGTGATATTGACAGGCCTTCTGTGAAATGTAACCATCCCTATCGAAGTGTGTGTGGTTAATTCATCACAAGGCCACCACTTATCCCGCCTCTGACAAGCTCCCCTGGCCCAGGAGACCGCTGATTTGTTCTCAGGAAATATTCCCTCAGACCAGTCTTCCAATCTGCTCAGTGTTGTTTAGGAATGTTTTTCAGATGTGTGTTCAGCTATCATTCATACAGGTGTAGTCCAGCCTCCCCTACCCCATAACCGGCTCTGTCTCCAAAGCCTTGCCTTTAGCTTATCCTGCCAGGAATGTGCAACACCACGTCAAAGCTGGAATATTTTTCCGAACGGCTTCCTGTCTGTAATGATTCTGAGACCTCCACCAACATAATCCCTGCCCTTTTTTTAGCCTACAAACACCCACTATCTCTCAGCAGAAACATCCCTCCGCTTTGAACAAGGATCATTTTTTTTCTCAAAAAGTGTGATGTTCACAATCTACTTACGACCAAAAATTGTATTGTTTTACATCAAATTAATACGCTTTCTTTTCAGTATTCATTCTTAAGGTGCTCATGCAATGATCCCATCCCAGAGCAAACCGTTGATGCACTTTTAAAACTAAATACAAGAGCTGTAAAATAGTGAGGTTGATATGCAAACCGTTTTCCTCTTTCGTTTTCAAGTCTCGAACGTTTTTCTTGTCCAGAACCGTCATTTCTCCTTAGAATTGGTTATCTTATATTTATAAATGAAAAAAATTAACACACAAAAAGTAAAGTTGAAAATATCAAATGCGTTTTTTTTTTTTTTTTTTTTTTTAATGATTTCGGGAAATGAATACATTTCAGATAATGATTGTTCATATGTCAATATGCATTAATGTTATTCCACCCTCTTGGCTGAAATAAAAAAAAAAGATGAAATTAATGTTCACATCACTGCGCATAAACATTGTGCCACCCTTTTGGTTGAAAATAAAAAAGTGAAAAGTTACGTTCTATTGTATTCAGTGGCAAGACACAAGACTAACAACCGCTATTTTTTTTTCTTATTTTTAATTTGTTTAATTGTTTGTTTTCATCTGCTAGTTAGTTGGAACGAGGAGTTTACATGTTGATTCCCTGAGGTGTCCCCCTGACCCAGGAGTGCAGAAGATTAGAGAGGGTTCACACAAGAAAATGTAGCCGCTGGCATGATAAGTAAAACATAATGCTTTATTTTATGCTCAATATAAAGTTAGCTTAAAGGTTTAAATTTTATCGAGTACAGGCCGGTGTTGAATAGCTGCCACAAGCATGTGGCTGCTGTGTAATAGTCTTCCGAGGAGCGCGGCCTCATGCCTGGAATGTATTTGCTGCATTATCACTACAATGCAGATAGATAAGTGCAAAATAATGGCCCTTTAAGCGAGTACAGGATGTAAAATTGAAATGGAGCGAAACGTGATGCTACGAGCAAAGTGCACCTCACCTGCATGCCAATTTTCTGTCGAGGAGAATTATCTCTGCGATTCAGCCCTTGTAACTTTAGCGTTTGGAAAATGTCTGTCGTCGTCAAGATTAATCCCTTCAGTAGATATTATTAAGCACACTACACAGAGGTGTTTCTGCATAAAAACTAATTCCAATATGATGGAGTATTTCATTAGTAGGAAAACAAAACTTAGCCCTCGGTCAGTCACACGAACATCCAAATCGATCAGGTCTGTCTTTCACAATGCATGGGAAGCGAACATCACATCTTCTACCTTTATATGTCTTCAATATTTCCGTTCCAAATTATGGTCACCAATATTTGTCATGGGCAAAAAATGTAATTGAAAAGGAAAAAAAAAAACAGAAATAAATAGAAAACAAAAATTCAACAGATCCCAATATGCTCCTCGATAGTCTGAGAATGCTAACATATCATTTGATGTATAATTTTGGTAAATAGACAAACATTTTTGAATTTCACATTGCAGGAAGAGAGGGATCTGTGGTTTTTGACAATGTATGGTTACAGTTAGAATTGAATTAATGAAAGAATTGGTCTGAAAATATGTTTTATATATATCAATATATGACATACTTACATACTGCTTCATGTTGCCATCTTTACTGAACTCCGGAGAGCTCATAAGAGGTTGCCTGACATCAGATATGATTAGATTTTATTATCAACAGATTTTTCAAAAAGATACCCGTTAAAATATTGATTGTAAATATGGTTTCACTGAGTATTTCATCGTGCCTATCAACAGGTGCAATTGTTTGTTCAGAACAGACGTGCTTGTAAAAAATGTCTGCCATTTCTCAGCCCCTCAGCAATATGGTGACTTCACTCTGTTTGCATATTTACATGAAAGCATTTTACTCAAACTACTTCAAAAATGATTCCAGAAGACCTGTCAGTTTGCCTGTTTTACTGGATGACAGTCTGAAATTGGCTCATCTTTAATAAGCTAAACCTACATATGATTTCTGATATGGAAAAGTTCATTGTTACAGGGGCTATACTGATGAAAATAATGTTTGCAGCGGTTAAAAAGTGGTTTCAGAAATACAGTATATCCAGTGGCTCTTGTTCAAACTTGACCATTAACACTGTTGGGGTCTCATTTGTTCACCCTTTCCAATAAATCTCCCGTTTGCCCTTCCCCAAACACATCATTTGTCAGTTGAGTAACTCTCTAACGCTCGCAGAGAAACCGAATGAAATTGCCCCAGGATTTGTTTTTACAATGGTAAAGCAGTGGATTGAGTGATGATTTTTAGGCAAGGTTGTTATCTGCTTCGTATTTGCCAGTGGAGAAAATGTGAAGGAATGTTAAATGTTTTTTGATAAAGCTGTGTATTTAACATAACAGTATTTTTAGAGTAGTGATATTGGTGTAAAATATGCGGCCCGTCAGCTGTAAGTAATATAACTATAGTCACCACTCAAAGAAAGTTGACAGGCCCCATTAAAGGAACCATGATATAACCTAATTTTTATAATTTCAGTCCTCTTCTCTTCAGGAGAGACACAGGATCTTTTCTCCTCTGCCCCCCAGTGTCATGATTAAAATGGAGTTTGTCAATAACCCTTAATTCCAATGTCATGAAACGATGAACAACAATGTCAACTTGGCATTAACCTTCTGCTGCGAGACCAATAGTAATGCAAAATAAATACGGTTATTTATCTTATTTTGCCATCAATGTTGTTTATATAATTGTTGTTGGGTTTGTCCGACATCGAGAGAGGAAACCACTCTGCAGAATGCTGCTGATCAGATGGAACCTCGGGATAATACGGGTTGTGTTAAAAATTAGAAGCTGTCCTGGGGGACCTCTCTGAATGCTGTGACATCTTATTCATCCGTTACAAGAATTCTCACCACCAACGCAAGATGGCATCTTACTCTTGCTGTTGTAATTACAAAATAAGAGTCATGAATCTTGACTCAACGTTATTTTTTAATGCAAGGAATTTACTGCAAGTCCGTCACGTGTGTTACCGGACTCATGCAGGCTCTGGATTTGCTGGGCCGGTGACACTGTGGAAGCGTAAGTACTGGCATCTATTATTCAAGACATAATTATGCAGTGGGCCACTTTGTCAGCCAGTCAATCAGAGCCCAGCTTTTCATTAGGCAGCCTGTCATCACTCTATGCTGGAGGCATGACCCCACCCCCACCCCCAACACGCATGTACACGCCTTTGGACACAATCACAAATGTACATACTGTTCTCTGTGCCGATGGATCATTTTTGAAAGCAAGAGGAAGCTTCGTACATATTCATTCATACTGACTTTTGCTCCCTTGTCTCATTTCCTCGGTCTTTTGTCCAGCAGGCCTCCGGTGAGACTCAGTTTAAATGTCAAATGAGAGTGATCTGTTTATGGTGAGATAAAACCGGGGAAAATTTCAAGAAAGATGGAGTAAAAGAGATGGGATAAAAGGATAAAAGGGGAATTGTTTCATATCACAAACTTGGGGATAATGTTATACCTGATATCACCTGTGGGAGAGTTTTACGAAAGTTCCTTTTTTTTCAGGGCGAGTGGAAACCGCAAATAACACATTAAAACAACAAAGTGTGAATGTCACACCATTAAAATCAGCAGGGCCTATATAATTGTGAATAATGTAACCCCCCTTGAAAAAAAAAAAAGTCTCAACACACGGACAGGCTATTTTTGGCAGTGTTATCGTGTCACTTTTTTTCTGTTTAAACCAGCAATTTGGTGTAGTTCTAGGACCCTGAGCAGACCTGCCGTAAAGAGCCTTCCTGATTGATCCCAATGACAGGAAGATCTGAAAAAAAACTCTATCAACTGTAGATGATTTCCATGTTTTGGGAAAATTTAAGAGACAATGTGGGGACCTAGGGACCTCATTTTTGAAATGATAGTTAAATAGAAAAAAAAAAAAAACAATACACTGTGTGGGCTGCCAAGAAATTCAAGGTCTAGACATAAACAAACGTCTAAAGAGATACATTGTAAACCTCCTGCTGATTATAATTCTCCCTTTCCTCTTTTTAACTGCTGAAATACAGTATATTCTCTCATGTGTGAGCCGGCAGCAAAGGTATTCTTTTCGGAAGGAAATAATGCAGCCTTTTGTACAAGCAGCCAGAAATTGATCTGGCCACAAGGTGCATCCGGAAATGCTTTTGTATACCATTTGTGAAAGCATAAACTTGAGGTGAACTACTTATGGCTGGATTGGTCATAGCGAATGTTTATTGTAGCTTTAAACACCGCTTTTGTAGTAATACAATGGATTTTAAGGGAGGCACTGTATCACTATAAGCACAGCATAACAATTACAGCAAGTAATTTTTCATTGTTTTGCTGTAAAAATGTTTAAGGGTTTGATACAACAGGATGTTAAAATATAGAATATATGCATTGTTTGTACTAATGCAGCCTTAGGGCGGCACAGGCCAGTGTCTCCCTGAGCCGGTCCCAAGCCCGGATAAATGCAGAGGGTTGCGTCAGGAAGGGCATCCGGCGTAAAACTTTTGCCAAAACCAAATATGCAAATCAAACCTAAAAATTTCACACAGGATCGGTCGAAGCCCGGGTTAACAATGACTGCCACTGGTGCCGATAACCTACAGGGTACCAATGAAAATTGGGCTACTGTGGGTCGAAGAAGGAAGCAGAGAGAGAAGAGGAAAGGCAAGAGTCTGGGACTGAGAGTAGGGACTCTGAATATTGGGACAATGACAGAAAAAGGTAGAGAGTTGGTTGACATGATGCAGAGAAGGAAGGTGGATATAATGTGTGTCCAGGAGATCAGATGGAAAGGGAGCAAGGCTAGAAGCTTGGGAGCGGATTTTAAGTTGTTCTATCATGCTACTGACAGGAAGAGAAATGGAGTAGGAGTTATCTTGAAGGAGGAGTTTGTTAGGAATGTTTGGAGGTGAAAAGAATGTCAGATAGACTGATGAGCCTGAAATTAGAAATTGAAGGTGTTATGATCAATGTTGTTCATGGCTATGCCCCACAGGTGGGATGTTTGTTAGAGGAGAAGGAGAAGTTCGGGAATGAGTTCGATGAAATGATCCAGAATATCCCCTGAAATGAGAGATTGGTAATTGGGGCAGACTTCAATTATCAAATTTGTGCAGGCAATAGAGGTGATGAAGAAGTAATGGGCAGGTTTGGTATCCAGGAAAGGAACGGAGAGGGACAGATGGTGGTTGACTTTGCAAAAAGGATGGAAATGGCTGTTATGAATACTTTTTTTCAGAAAAGACAGGAACATAGGGTTACTCAAGAGCGGCGGTAGGATAACGCAGGTAGACTGCATCTTGTGTAGACGAGGTCATCTGAAAGACATCAAAGTGTGGTTTTGAAAATTGTTTTGTATGAGGAAGTCTGGAGTTACAGAGAAGTATGTTAAACTGGTCCAGGACATGTATGCTGGTTGTGAGACAGTGGTGAAGTGTGCTGTAGGTGAAACAGAGAAGTTCAAGGTGGAGGTGGGACTTCATCAGGGATCAGCTCTGAGCCCCTTCTTTTTTGCAGTGCTGATGGACAGGCTGACAGATGAGGTTAGACAGGAATCTCCTTGAAAACCTTGAGAGGTGGAGGTTTGCTCTGGAAAGGAGAGGAATTAAGGTTCATCGCAGCAAGACAGAACATATTTGTGTGTAAATGAGAGGAACCCGGATGGAACGGTGAGGCTACAGGGAGTGGAGATCAAGAAGTTGGAGGATTTCAGGTACTTAGGGTCAACGGTCCAGAGCAATGGAGAGTGTGGAAAAGAGGTCAAGAAATGGGTACAAGCAGGTTGGAATGAGTGGAGAAAAGTTTTAGGGTTTCTATGTGATAGAAGAATATAATCTAGAATGAAAGGAAAGGTTTACAAAACAGTGGTGAGACCAGCGATACTATATGGTTTGGAGACAGGAAGTAGCAGAGATGAAGATGTTGAGGTTCTCTTTGGGAGTAGAGAGGATGGATAGGGTCAGGAATGAGTCCATCAGAGGGACAGCACATGTTAGATGTTTTGGAGGGAAGGTCAGAGAAGCCAGACTGAGATGGTTGGGTCATGTACAGAGGAGGGATAGGGACTATATTGGTAGACGGATGCTGGAATGGCAGATGCCAGGCAGGAGGTCTAGAGGAAGACCCAAGAGAAGATGTATGTATGTAGTGAGAGAAGATATGAAGGTAGTTGGCGTGAGAG
>CAAKHD010010433.1:0-12499 GCA_901007705.1 Fistularia tabacaria
CAGTTAAACTAGGCTGTGGGCTAACACACCTGACTCACATCTTTGCAGAGAACCACAATGACTGCCTGATGACACACCATACACACAGACACACACACACACACACACACACACACACACACACACACACACACACACACACACACACACTCACAGAGTGACATACATCTGCGGCCCTTCATAAACATACGACCTCTCTTGATGAATCACTGATGCGTGTGGGTTTGTGCATGCGGCTTCTGTCGACATGTAAGATATGACTTAACGATGAAGCATGAGGGTAGTGTGTGCGTGCGTGCGTGCGTGCGTGCGTGCGTGCGTGCGTGTGTGCGCACATGCACACTGCTCTTGATAGGCTCAAGGGAGTCATTGTCCTAGTTAATTTGGATTAGCCGACAGACACACCAAGCACAGTCAGGCCGACACATCGTCAGACAGACACAGCAGACAAAAAAAGTATGAAAAGTTCCTGCCAGATTGTTTGTGTGTTATTCAGGAGCAAAACTGCTTTTTCCGCTACTGTGTTTTTTTTACTGTAGATGAAACTTCAAACTAGGTTAAAGGAGTCAGAAAATGTCTGGAGAATTGCAACAATCCAAGGATAATAACAAGGAGCCACATTCAGCACCAAAGATGGTGTGGAATTGGAGAAATTACTTGCAAAGATATGAAAGTAGAATCTCTTATTCACAAGGATAAAGACAATCCTTACAGGAATAATTAAAGTAAACCCCGATAGCCTTTCTATAATATGCGTGCCCGTAACCAGAATTTCTTAAATAACATTTTTTAAAGTTCATGCTTAAGCTTCATTCATAGTGAAAACGCCGTATCTGGGCCCTGTATATGGCTCCATTCCCTCTTCAGGTTTCATTAAGAATTGACCCAATTGTTAAAACAAATAGAATAGAAAAGGCAAAAAAAACAGTGTAAACAGGTGATT
The DNA here is from genome assembly GCA_901007705.1 of Fistularia tabacaria. Taxonomy (NCBI): domain Eukaryota; kingdom Metazoa; phylum Chordata; class Actinopteri; order Syngnathiformes; family Fistulariidae; genus Fistularia; species Fistularia tabacaria. The sequence continues at coordinate 944 of CAAKHD010010433.1, forward strand.
GTTGTGCTGCAGTACTGTCCTCTAGTGGAGGAATAGAAAAATATTGAAATATCTTTTTTTTTAAACTCAATAATCAGGCTTGTAATTATTGACAGTCTTACTTCCAATGATATTGACATTATTGAGCTTGGAGCCTGGTTTTGGATTGAAAGATGCTTTGAGAAAAGGAAAAAAAAGTCTGAACATTCTCTGTCTCTCTGCTAGGACGGGGGTCTGTGGTCCTCTGAGGGGGCAGGAACTAGCAACTCTCTGAATGAGGTGAATCTTGATTCCTTTTCGGCAAGGCTGTATCAGTCACTAACAGAGCTAATCATGTCACCCATTTCCTACCTGTAGCAACAGGTTTATAGCCCCCGGCCTCCGGATCGGAGCGTCCCGTCCTCCTACCTACAGCGGGACCCTGGCCATGCCCAGCCCCCCCTCCAACCTCAGCGCTTCCAGCACACATATGCTGCAGGCCGTTTCCAGCCCACTTACCCGTACCTGCCCCAGAGCCTCATCGACCTCCCCCCCACCATCTCCTTGTCAGACGGAGAGGAGCCCCCGCCATATCAGGGCCCCTGTACTCTGCAGCTCAGAGACCCCGAGCAACAGATGGAGTTGAACCGCGAGTCAGTGAGAGCACCCCCCAACCGGACGGTATTTGACTCCCACCCTCTCGACCCTTCCAACTCCTGCCTTCAGGCGAGGTAACCATTTTCAGGGTCCTATTTATTGTATATGTATATATTCTTGTATGCTTTTTAATTTTTTTTTCCAGATCAATCAGTCTACTTTTTTTCTTTGCTCTGGAGCAGATTTATTCCTTTTCGTCATTCTGGGTCAGTCAATAACGTTTGCACGCCCTTTTTTTAATTTATGTTTGTTTTCCCATTAGTCCGGACTATTTTTCATCACATTTTTTCTGAACCAGTCAATGAAAGTGTGACTACTTTTTGGACCAGCTAATCTTATTTATTGCCTACATTCTGGAACACTTTCACTTATCCTCATTGTTCTGAACCGTTTAGTCTAATTATTTTCTATTATTCCAAATGAGTTGTATATATATTTATTTTTCTGGACCGCTGAGTGACAGTCTTACTTGACCTTGGCGTTCTGGAAGATTTACAGGAGTCTAATTCCTTCCTTATGTTTTAGACTGGTATAACATTTCCTTGTTCTTTCTTACAAATCCTTGTTTTTTTTCTACATCTCAGTCTGCAGGCGCCTCCTCCAAGCGTCCATACAGGAATCAGTGTGTTAGGAGCCCAGGAAGCCTTGGTCCGTCAGCACAAGCAGGGTTCTCGAATGGAAGGAGCCCCACCAACCTACAGTGAGGTGATCGGTCATTACTATCACCCGTCGTCCCTCACCTCTGGCCAAAACTATCGTACAATATCAACCTCACCCACGCCCCCTTCCTCGCTGGTTCACGGAGTCCTCCGGCCTTCATTGCAGCAGCAGCAGCAGCAGCAGCAGCAGCAGCAGCAGCAGCAGCAGCAGCAGCAGCAGTCGGGACGCATGGACACTAGGAATGTGAGAAATACTAAGGAGAAATCCCAGAAGCCCCAGCAGGTGTGACAGTACTGCTGCCCTCTTTCCCTCAGCCGTCTAGAAAAAAAAACAGCAACACGATGGTCAGTAACAGATGACGAGCAAACATGGTTGATGCTAAACTCCAACTCGAATGGGCTGGTCTCTCGTGTTTGTCGTAGTTGTAGCTTACATGTGGTCAGCTTCAGCCCCGCCCAACCGCAGCCCCCTGCCCCTCGCGCCTTGGGGCCTCAGAGCAGAAAGCTTCTTACGAGGGTACTGCCATAGTTCCCGAAGAGAACGTCTGGTTACACGCCTTCGAGATGAACGTGGCAAAGTAGGGCAGATGGTGGGAAGGGAAGGTGGAGACAGAAGCGTCTATCTCCCCTTTGAACCCCCCCCCAACTCCAACAAACTAATCTTATGACTTGTCTTTTTTTCATTATAAATATTTGCTTGTTCTGTTTGTTTCTATAGATATTTTTGGTGGTTTGTCTTTTTCCAGACAGACAAATGGGGAAATGTTGCAATCTTCTCCATTTTTCCTGTTTTGCTTTTTGTTTTTGTTTTTTTCCCCAGCGATAATCCCCCCTCCCCCTTTGTCTCTGCTTTTGTTTCCATTTATCTGTTTTTCTTGACAGAGCAGCCCAACATTGGCGGCGACTTCTGCTCCAGACTTTAGCTGAATCACTGGGACATGTTAGCGAGAGCGCCACGACATGCCCACAGAGTTTTAGATGTAGGTGTAGTTAGCTTACCAGTTCTGGCACAAGTCTAAAACAAAACTATGAGCTAAATGTTCTGCCTTAATATTGACCAACGCATGCAGGAGTTGTTGCTTAAATCTTAAAATGTTATGTTTTCTAAACAAGAGGTTTGCACAAAGTTCAAGACTGTCCACCACAGAAAAAGAGAAAAAAAACTGCAATATTACCAAGAAATTAGGGAGAAAAGTGGTATTTTTCTAAACTTGGATTCTAATCAGCTCTTTTTGTTGCTGTTTGTTTCTTTTGTATGTTCATTAGATTTAGAAGAAAAAAAATGGAAACGTCCGTAACCTCGTGAGGTTGCCAACTTACACAGTGAACATTTTGCTGCGCACATGGTGGCATGTTGAAGATGGAGTGTATACGCCCATGTATGCAATGCGGGAGTGAACTTAAAAGCACGAATTTAGAGTTATTTATAAAATTGCTAAAAAGAATTGCACTATTTTTTAGTATGCGCAGATGGGACATGTGAGAGAGACTTTATTGTGAAGGAGCTCTGTCTATTAGCAGCTTGAACGTAAATGAGAGAGACACGGACACACCAGAGGGTTATATTCGGAAGCAGTAATGCACATGGCAGCCAGTATCATAGCGACATATCACGGTGCAGGTTGCGACCCATGTACAACAGACTCGGAAAAAGCACGACCGCACCATTCATCCAAACAACAGCAGAGAAAAAAAATCCCTTTTATATGCAAAAGTCTGAGTCCCGTTAGCCAACCGCGAGTCAGCACCAGCCTTGTGGGCCCAATCAGAAACTCTTCTTGTAGCATTCATCTTATCATCCTATTGGCCAAATGGTTTGCCGATCTCAAAGTAGGCTGTCACTACCTCGACTAAGCCAGTCAAGCACAGCATATCAATCACACTTTGTTACATTGAAGCAACGTCTTACCTAATCAGGACGATGTCATATTGCAGAAGTTTCAGAAAAATAGCATGTAGTTTTAATCTACAGTTGTTATTTTGCATTGTTTACATTTGAGTGTTAGTTTTAGTATTAGTTCAATGCATAGAATTAGAGATAAGGGAAAAAATGATGCAGAACCAGTACCATACCCTCTGTAGTGTACTCAGGAAGGAAGCCAGGTCGCCTTACAGGCCCTAAACATGTGATCGTTTAACTGTGCTCTGCTACCGCTCCCGGAATCTTCTTCCTTCTCAAAACCTGACGGTTCTGACAATACTTTCAAACAGCCCTCTGGTAGCTGTTCGCTGTCTCTGCGTGGTGTCTCTGAGCACTTTACTGCCACAGGAACGAGACAAACAATCCTCCGTCAGCCAGCGTGGGCCTTCAATCCTGACTTTGCGTTCAAATTTTCTTGTGTTATGTTTCTCCAACTCAAAGATCCACAATTCTCAAAATACACAAAGGGTTAAAATGCCACCAAGGGAGAACTCAGCTGTTCGTTTGTTTTTTCACAAAATGACCAAAGTTCTGTCAAATTAAGTGCATCCAATTATGGAATGGACTGTTCAATCGTTACACCCTGATTTATTTATTATCATTAATCATTAAATGTACATGTGAAAATCATCATCGGCTTTTAACAGTATGGGACCATGCTTTCTTTCCTACATATTACAGTTAACAATATACATGTTTTCCCATGTCATTCAGACCTTAAAGATCAATTTTACACGGGGTGCAGCGCCCTCTTGTGTTCCGGAGGCCACACTTTAATATATGTTCAACTACTTGTGCAATTTTCTCCAGTGATGGTCTTTCCCTCCTATGGTGTAGATTCAAACTTTTTGACACGAGCCAGGTTGTTGCAAACAAAACACGCTGAAGTGTTGAAAAGTGACACGAGTGTTAAAAACAACCTGCCTTGTTTCATCTCTTTGAAAGTGTGGATACGGAGACATTTTAGAATTTTAAAATCAGGGTTTAGAAGATTCAGTCTTCACCCCCCCCATTTTTTACCACTAAATGCTGCTTTTAGTTAATCGAGAATCTTTCGTTTTTGATTCCCGACCTTTTCAAGGAATCACATGCCCTAACAAATCCAGCGCCCTCTAGTGTCCAGACTTTATGCAACAGCGCCCTCCACAGGACAAACCAAACTGCAAAGAAAACTCTCTGAGACTGTTGGATGATGGCAAAGAAGGAATTAGAAAGCCAAAAATAGATATTTTTTTACTTTTAGCAGTATTCACCAAGTCAGCCTTTCTTTTGTGTGTTAAAGATCATTGAGTTGAGAAGGAGGCCACTAACCAACCAGTTTAGTTTAAAATTAAGATCATGTACACCACATCTTAGATATAAAATTCATATTTCTTAATCTCAACTAACTTGACAAATATAAATTGGTTCTGGTTTTATGATAGAAATCAAAACACAAGTTTTAATTGATTTTGGCATTAAATTTTGATATTACTAAAACATACTACATGTTTCACAAAGTGAGGAATGTCTTAATGAGGAATCCAAACATTAATCATGACCATCAAGCAGAATATTGAACATCTATAAGTTCAGGGAAGACAATGAAGATTTTGTAAAAGTATTAAAATCAGCTATAAATGAGTATAAAACCACTTTAAAATACTTCAAATGTAATGTGAATACTATCAGTATATGTTTTATGAAATTGGTGGTTTAAAAAAAAATCAATTGAAAAGAATGAATATCTTTCCATGATATTTACAAAAGTAAATAATGCGTTCAGTAAATCCAGCCTTAAGCATTTGTGATTAATGAATAAAAAGTCTACAATGTGGTGAATAATCAAGTCATGTGTCGCCTGCTACTCAATTTGTATTTAATGAGTACTCAAAAGAAAATTATATCATAATGCACTCAACTGAACCCAAAGCAGCTGAAGGGATGGTAAATTGATAAGTCACCTTTGACCTCGTGGTGACATCATACGCCTGGTTCCTGTGCAAGTCCAGCCAAAGTTTTAACAGGATCCTTTTTAAATCTAGAGCAGTTTGGTTTCCCTGCAGCGGAGGGTTCGCAGCGGGTACGAGAAGTCTGGATGGGCTCTGATCAGGGCGTCCCGCCACAACCAGACGACCCTCAGAGAACTTCTACACTTGCCACTCATGGCAAGTGTAGGAGCGAGGGATTGATTGGAGTCTCATTTCAAGGAAAAAAGTCCTGCGCTGGCTGACCATCCCAATACAGACAGGAGGGAGTGGCTCCTAATACACACACACATACACACACACACATGCACACACATCGAAAAAAACTAATTGCATGAAACTTTTCAGCCTTAGAGACAAAACTTTCTAGTTTGTGTTTAAGGGCCAGACTTGAAAATAACGTTTGGATAATGAATAAAACTTCTTTTTTTCTTTAGCCAATTTTGCTTTTTTGCCTTTTTTAATACTAGGTGCCACATTTTGGAGATATCTACCATAGAGAATTTAATGTAAATGTAGCATTTAAATATAAAGTAAGTGAATAGAGTTTATATTGGTTACAGTGTGCTACAAATACCTTTTTTGTAAAATAAAGAGAACCTTGTTAGGAACAAGTTAAGATAGATGGGGATGCAGTTAAGTTAAAAGATTGAATATTTTTCATTCTAGTTATTTTTTAATGTGTTGAGTGGGTTTTTTCGTGCTTTACAAGACCAATATGTAGCGCAAAGATATGACCAGCATCGATGGAATCTGGCAATCTGAACACAACATCACTCTTTAGATGTTCTCACATGCCATTAAACTCCAATTACAACAAAGTGACATGTGACCCAGTGATATGGGGCTGGACATAAAGGATATTCTAATAAATTCTCTTTTAATTACTAACTATTATTATGGCTGCAGCCAACAGGGGGCTCTGTAATCCCAAGCCAATATAAACTGTAACCACTGAAATTGAGCAGCAGCCTGCGAAACCTCACGAAACCGAGAAATTATAATCAGCCGATTCACAGGGAGTGACTGGAAGTGACTTGCAGGTTCATGAAAGAACTCTTGACAAACAAACATCCTTCACAGTAAATGGCTAAACTCTTCTTCCTATTTAACTTTAAATGAACTTTCAAAGCAGGGTTGGGGTTTTAGGCTTTTTTTTCAGTCCAAAGGAGAGTATGTGTTTTTGGAGAACTTAACAGTGATCTTTTCAGCCCTCTTCTTGCGTGTGAGTTGTTTGTTGAGACGTATTCGTGAAAAATGATCTTGACCTTTGAAGATGTTGGAGAGAATATTTGTTATGATTGAACCTTCAGCTCCAGACAGAGAGAGAAGCAGGGGGACAGTAATAATATGAATCTGTTTGATTTGGCTTTGCAAGTTTCGCTTGTAGCTGTTGCTGAGCAAATTAGCTAACATGGTGCAGTGTGTTTTCCCAGAGCAGGTTGTGTGTGTGTGTGTGTGTTGTGTGTGTGTGTGTGTGTGTGTGTGTGTGTGTGTGTGCTTGCGTTGACTTGCCCTGGGAAGACCTCCGGCTGTCTAGACAAAAACTAAACACACTGGAGAAAGAAGACTAAACAAAGACCAAACAAAGATGCCGTACACACAGGTGCACTTTCATTTATTCACGTTCATTTTCCTGTTCTTCACACACACACACACGCACACGCACACACACATACACACACACACACACACACACACACACACCTGGCCACCCCCTCCCTGTCCTCTACTTCGCCTGCCACACTCCTGTTCCTGTCTCAACATGCTCTTCCTGTACCCCAGAGATGCTTGCTATCCAATGACAGAGCTCCGTTCAGGCTGACCGTCGCTGCCATTGGCTGCTTCGGTCCCTGTGGAAACGTTCATTGTTGATTATTGTTGCTATGTCGTACAAGTGTGCCTGCAGATTCTGAGAAGAGGATCTGGAGACGAGAAATGCTTGTCCAGGCTGTCAATCATCCTGGGACATGCCTTTTCTCTGTCTCGGTTGTTGATGCTGATGATGATGATGAGACTGGTGAACATAGATGTTTTTTTTTTCTGCTAGTGATGCCGCAGAGAGCGTTGCAATACACCTACTATTTGCCTTTTTGATAATATTAGTCCAATATTAATGTAGTGTGTTCAATATAAGTTTTTATTGATGTTGATGTTTTTATTATTTCTTCACTTTGAAAGAAAAAAGAGAAAAAAAAGTAATTTACCATCGATTCCACAAAAAGAAGTTTTTTGTTGTTTTTTTTTAACTGTTTTTGAGAGTATGAAACTACCTAACACATAAGCTGCAGCTCACCGAAGGGACGGCGTATAAATGCATGTACTTCTGCTTTTTAAGTGCCATTTTTCCAGACTAACGTGAGCTTCTTCTGGAGAGCAAACACTGAGATTCAATCGTGGGAATAAAAAAAAGTCCTGGTTTGCTCTGTGCAACAGTTTTTAGTCCGGCCGCCTTCTTTTGAGACCTCAGAGTACAGACTCTGAGGTCTGCAGGTTGTCCACAACGCCCCCCGCCCCCCGCCCCTAATCATATCGTCTCCTGGTCGGACCCCAAGTCCTCACCTGTGCCTTCTGGTGTCTGGCTCAGACGAGACTCCCTCCAGAAATCTTGACAACGTTCCTCGCCATTGCAGTCTGACACTTGGATAGGATTGAGACAACGCTGATTGTTTTGGAATAAAAATACAAATCCAACACTTTCCTGTGTGTAATATGTAGTCAAGTAAAGTCTGAATGTGATTGAGACCAACCAATAGAGACATGATTCACGTTTCATTATTTACATGTAAAATAACGTTTTCTAAAAAATATATTAGATCATTATTGTTGTAAAAAAAAAAAAAATATCGCTTGGGAGGATAGAGATTCCAGGATGACAAATTGGGGTAATGAATATTTTAGAAATTGGAGAAGTCACTAGTCGCGTATGCTGTCCTCCATAGGGATTGCATTGATGCAGAAATTCAAATTTCGTTGTAATTTTCATTCATTATCTTTCCAAAAGAAAACAGTGGCCAACTTCCATTATGGAATTTACGAGGGTTTTTTTCAAGAACAATTTATTTCCTGATAGAATGAGACACAGAAATCTATCCCATCACATCTGTGGTTCTTATCTAAAATTAGATGAATAAATAGTCTTAAAAAAGAAAACAAAGACCCAAGGACACAATGTGAGGGTGTTGTAACTCAAAATAAATAAATAAATAATGATATAAATTGAGATTTTCCTTTTGGGTGCATCCATGTGTCTGGCTTCATGAAAAGAACTTCCATTCTTCTGCCCATGGAATAATTTGAGGGTAGTTCCAAAGAAAGTCTCTTCCAAAAACGAACTACTTACTGCTGGAAAAAGTCATACCTGACTTGACCTTTTCTGTCTTCATGTTTTCAATCTTGTTTGTTGGGGGGAAACAGCTTCCATTGTGGATCTTTGGGTTGTTTCACAAAAATACAGACCGTCTGAAATAAGAAGAGGACTAAAAAAAAAAAAAAAAAAAAAAGGAACCACGTCAGCCCAGAGACAAATTCTGGAGAAAACTGTTTCCCTCCTTTGTGTTTCTGCTCATTCTGCATTGTTGTGTTGCTCCTTGAATTAGTGCTGCATGGCGCCTTTCCTATGACAGTGTTGAAGAAAATATACGGAAACACTCTTCTTTTGGTTGCAGTACATGTGTGTGTTTGTGTGTGTTTATATCAGCCCCGTTGTCGCACAGGAAGCGTCAGGTGTGACTATTGTAGACGTCCTCCACTGTTGAATTTTATCCTACAAGCATGTGACAAGTGAGACTCGTACAATATGCAACTTTGGTTCTGATCAGGGTTATTTCAAGCAGCCGCGCACAAAAATGTCATTCATGACCAGGGCCAGACTGACACTAGGGTTTATGTCAATATTCAAGAGTTAAAAAACATTTGATGCTGAAATATGATTATGACTAAAACACTGTAGACAGAAATTATTACATGCATTTAAGAAAAAAATGTAATCAGTGATTTCTTGAACAACAAATTCTCTAGTTTTATCAGCGTTGTACTGCATTAAATGGTAAAAAAAAGTAAAGATCAGAAAAACATGTCTTTATGGTTAAGAAATTCTATATTAAGAAATAATGATTTAATGTGTAAACTTACATTTTGGCTGGGAAATAAGAAAAAAATCTGAGCATCTAGAGTCAAATCCACTGATGCCAAAACAATGTCTTGTCGCATGGAGTAACGTTTGACATTTGGAAGATGTATGATTTCAGTTTGTCGACAGCAGAATGTGAGAGTTCAGTATCAACTGATGGAATCATGTGACCAACGAGTCAGTCGGGCCCTGGTTGAAGCACGGAGGCGAAGGAGTCACAGCCTGTTCATGTAGAAAAATGCTTCCCTGAACTTTAGTTTCTTCATTGACACGGCGCTCCAGAGTGCAGGGTGGTGTTTTCGTTGCGGCATGGCTGACACATGTATTTACAGCCGTACTTACTCTCAATGATAATGATTGCTTGTTTGTGTATTAAAACCGTTCTTAATTTATACTGGATGGTGTAAGTGTTGATGGGTTTGTTTTATTGTTACTTTAGTCTCTGTTTGTTACGAACAGAGGGGATCAGATTTTCTTTGTTGTCACAGAACATGGTATGAATCGGACACATTTCAGTAAGCCTTCGATTTGAAAAAATAAATAAACGTTTTATAAATACCCTTTCGCCTCATGATTTTCTTTTTTTTCTGCTTTTTTTCTTTATTGAACTTATCTACTGTTTTATTTTGGCGCAAAAATGCTGAAAAAACACAGACACTCTTGTAACTTGTTAGAAGCAGAATAAAATAGAAATCTCCCAAAACCACATGTAGCTTTTATTCTCAACATTTGGAGCATAAAAGGGGAAAACGGATGGTGAAAAAACATTTTAATCAGTCTAACTCGTTGGTCATATTTCTTTGCTTTTTGATTTTGATTTGATTTATTTATATATTCAGTCAGTATCTTGAATCAAACGTGTTTAACCACAATTAACTACAAAACACAAAACAATGACTGAAAGGGTTTTTGGCTGAAGTGAAACACTTATTAAAGCCAACCCTGTTATATCTCAACTACAATTCAGAGCACCAAGCACACGGCAACGCCAACAATCACCAAAATGAGAACATAATAATATTAAATATTCTATCATAATGACAGAGAGAAAAAAAAAGAAAACAAGAAACATAGAAGAAGCTATTTACAGAAGATTGTATGTGTTATTTTGTTCTAGTTCTTTGTAGCTGCTTATTACCTTATATTTAATTTGTTGTTTGAATGCCTTTACTGATTTTGTGTTTTTGATCGTATCATCCAAACTGTTCCAGACATCTACTCCTCTAACTGAGACGCATCTGGCTTTGGTTTTTGTTCTAGTTTTACTTTTTTGATAAACATGAATTCCTCTTAGATCGTTGCAAGTCTCTCTAGGATTAAACCTTTTTTGAATGCAGAGAGGAAGTGCATGGTTATAAACTTTATACATAGCAACAGCTGTGTTAAGGTCCACTAAATCATTTAATTTTAGTATGTTTAATTTAATGAACAATCGGTTTGTTGGGGCATAATAATCTGCATAATTAATTATTCTGACTGCTTTTTTTTGCAGTATGAAAATGGGTTGGATCGTAGTTTTATATTTATTCTCCCATAATTCCACACAATAGTTCAGGTATGGAAGGATGAGGGAATTATATAATAAATGGAGTGATTTTTGATTCACAACTACTTACTAATTTTACACAATATGCCAATTGTTTTTGATACTTTTGTTTTCACATAATTTAAATGAATTTTCCAATTTAAGCTTTCATCAATGTACACTCCCAAAACTTTGGTATGACACACCCTCTCGATCTCCATTTGGTTAATTTTTAGTTTTGTTAGATTATCAATTTTCCTGTTACCAAATATAATATATTTTGTTTTATCCACATTGATTGATAATTTATTATAGTCAAACCATTTTTTTTTAGTATTTCTAGTTCTTTCCTGACAGTGTCAATTAGCTCATCAATATTTTGTCTGGAAGAGTAGAGGCTATTGTCGTCGGCAAACAGAATACGTTGCATGTTGTTAAGGACCTTGCAGATATTAATATACATAATAATGAGTTCCGGCCCTAGGACAGAGTCCTGCGGACTCCGTGAGTTATAAAATGCTTTTCTGATTTAACATTATTTATTTGTACATATTGCTGTCTACCGCTAAGATAGCTTTTTAGCCAGTCATAGGCGAATCCTCTAAATCCATATCTTTCCATTTTTGATAAAAGTAACTGATGGTTTATAGGATCAAATGCCTTACTTAGGTCTGCAAAAATACCCACTGTATATTCTCGATTATCTGTTGCAGTTGTTATTTCCTCCACCAGTTCCA
>CAAKHD010010434.1:0-12995 GCA_901007705.1 Fistularia tabacaria
GATAGCTATAAAGCTATCTATAGCTATATATATATATAATATATATATATAATACACACACACACACACACACACACACACACACACACACACACACACACACACACACACACACACACACACACACACACACACACACACGTGTGTGTGTGTGTGTGTGTGTGTGTGTGTAAATATCCTCCATTGTATGTCATAATCTTGACTCTCCTCTGGAAGATGACCATAGTCATAGGTTATTTCAGTTTCAATGTCTTTTTAGAAAACAAAAAAAAATAGCATAAAAACATACTATACCCACCGAAGTGACCTTAGCAATAACTTTAAGCTAAATCAAAATTTAACCTGGCCTCACTGACAATATCTAATTTTCTCTATTGCGGAAATAAGTATTTGATGAACTGAACCAACATTTAAAAGATAAAATACATACACTCTATGGCAATACATGAGTTTGTCATCATTACCATACTAATGCAGATTCCAAACATCTTGCTCATTGTCCACTTCTTATCCTTACCTGACAACAGCTCTTCTCATCGGTGCCTCACAGCCTCTGTAGCATCAGTGGCTAAATGTCACAAACAGAAATCATCAGCAGAGCTCTGGTAATAATTCCTTGTCTCTTTCAGTTACATTATAAGCCACTAACACTATAGTTGTCTATTTGTGGAAAATTAAGTAGTTAATAAAAACATGAGTTTTAAAAACCAAGTCTGATCTTCTGTAGTTTTAATTGGTTATGCAGTTCAACTAGAAATATCAGGTTCACAGTACTTATTGTACATGTGGACTGTACATCCCTGCCATCCCTCACCCCACCAAAGATCTAGATCTTTCAAAGGTTTCCAGTAAGATGCATGCATGCTGGAAATCTAGTACTTGAGGAAAAATTTTGCTGTGCTATCATAAAAGGAGAAAATCGGCTCATACAAAAGAAACATTAATCTGAATGGCAAAACAAGTTAGTATTCATGTTGCCAGCAGTCTATTTCAAGTTGGATCACAAGAATACAAAGTCAAAAAGGAAAAAGATTGAATCCCAAAAACATTTGAATCTCACCAGTGAAAATGGTTTATTTATATATTATTCTGATATTGTCATTATAATACAAAATGTTGCAATGTTGCAGTACAGAAAGCCCTGCACAATACCAAATAATAGAGGGTTAATTTCATCAGTATGTATGACAGCTAAACAGACAGGACTGCAATTGAGATGAAACACATTAGAAAAAACCAAACAGATCTAAAGTGGATGAGTGGTTTGGTATTTCAATTAGCAAAGGGAAAGTACAAGTGTTTTCTGTATCCCTGGATGAAGGACCTGTGTTTCTTTGATCTGTCCCCTTCTTTGGTAACAGAGACCTTATTGCTGCAGAGCAAATTTTTCCTGTCGAAACTCATAATTTTATTTTTCTAATATATATATATATATATATATATATATATATATATATATATATATATAAGCATAAGAATTATTCATTATTCAGTCTTATTATGATATTGAATCACTCAGTATAAGATTTTGCAATGACCTGCAGCTTGTTCAATGTAATAAAGAGGGGTAACACTTTGATAAAGAAGATATATGAGAACCGCCATTGGACTCGGTAACACTTGAATATGACTACATAACACCGATGTTACAAGTACAGAACATCAATGGCCTTTGCCTTTTCAAATTATTTTTAAAGAAATTTAACATGCTCATCATTTTTTACAAGTTGTACAGATCACTAACTTTTCCAATGTGATCAATATTCAAAGCACATCCTAAAATAAATCATTTTCACCTGCAATCTTTCCTGAATCATATTTCATTACATGTCTCAACTCATTTCAAAAACAGCAACATCTGGGTATACCCACCTTGCATCTGGAGGGGACTGCCATCAGATAATTTATCTACATTATACAGCAGTGGATATTAAAGTCGTCTTTTTTCTTGACCCAGTTTATGTCGAAAAAAATATCAACTGTAATTAGACATGATTTTGCTCAATAGGAACTATCTCTTTGAGAGAACAATTTATTTGATCTATAGTAGCCGTTCACAAGTATTTAACAAATGAAATCTCATCTAGCATCACTGAAAACATACCAGTTAATCTAGAAAAACATATGCTTGTGTGTTTAGAGGTGGTTTGCTTATCTATCTTATCTATCGATTGATTTTTTTTTTTTTAGGTAATTACCTTTTATTTTGCTTGGATATGAAATGTACGCCGTTTTCTAATGCCTTCTAATGTCTTAATTGACCTTTTTTCACATTAACATGGGGTATATGTTTACAAAAATCGAAAATATAGTCCCTTCTGTAATATTAGCAAGACATTTCTTACATTAAATGTACATCTTACATATTACAGTTGATATTACTTTTTTTTTCTTAAAATTTGAATCAAGTCTTGTTAGTGATGCTGTATTGTTGTAAAATACGTGTGACAGGCATTTAGAAGCCTTCCACCATCATGCTGTGATCGAAAGCATAGCAGGCTCAATTAGCCTTTGAACCACACTGGTGGATCAAGAAGCTCATAACCCTTTTCTTTGGAAGTGATGATGATGTGTCAAAGGAGATGCATCTGAAACACACAGAACTCAGTTTTTTTTTCTTCTTTTTTATGTTCATTAAGAATGTTTATACCACATGGTAGAGAAATGACACATTTTCATTAATCTGATGGAAATTATTAAGATCAACCAAGCTGCGAATCGTGTGTGCTTAATCATCACAGCCAAGCAAAACAAAACATTGATGTCATTATTGGCAGCTGTCACATCCGGGTATTAAAAAAATAAATCTATAAATCAAAAAAGTGTATGTGGTACAGTATTTTGTGTGAACTTGAAACTCTGACCAACTATACAATTTATAAAGTGGTTCTGTGTATATTTGGGCATTAAATCGTAGTGAGAAACAAAAGAATAATGCTTAATCTTGGTTTATATAATTTTATTCCATTGATCATACGAGAGAGATGATTAAACTAAAAACCGGAGAATACCTAAGTCTTTTTTTGTCAGATTGTCAAAGCCTTTAGCGATAAATGCTCTGAGTGGATAAAAATCTCTATCATATCACCTGAAAATAAATCAAAATATTTAACTATTAGATCATAACATTTTAAACTCACTTGCTTGTCCCAATTTGAGGTTTGGACAAGTCCTCTCTCACAGTCACCACTCAGTCACTCTCTGGATTTGGGCATGGTTGTTGTTGTCAGCATAATACACACTAGTAATACTCATGGTTTAGAGTGGATAAATACTGATTCATCCACTATACTAAGGACACATGACAGGGAGGTGTACATCAACTGGGGCATGCCATTTGAGAATCGTGGCTTATAAACCAAAGTCTAGGTCAATTAAAATTAATCACCCATTGTGACTTTATGAGTCATAAATTGTGACATCCATTTTTATTCCTGGTAAGGATGCAGTACAAATTAAAATGACGAAGAACAATTTATTTCCCTTTCTGATTTTTTTTTTTTGTTTTCATTTTTAAGTTGATATTGTTTTGTTTTTGTTTTTTTCACACAAAAGGTAGCACATCGAAATACAACAAAACCCAATGTATTGTAACACTGAACTCAGAGTCTTGACTTAGATGAGTCAAATAGCATAGTATCTTCCTCTCCCTTAAGCCTTCAGATTAATAAGCATGCACATTTGTCTATGTATCACTAACAAGATGTCAAAATATGCATACTAGATCATTTGGATGACAAACACACTTTAGAAGAATTAAAAAAAAATTAAGTATCTCAACCTGATGGCTGACACTAAATGAAAATAGATTTCTTTTATCTCTCAGACTTAAGGAGGGATATTCACATAGATGTATACATCACATATAGTAACTCTACACCAAATGAATGCTTTAAAATAAATAAATAAATAAATAAATATATACATACATATATTTATTTATTTATTTATTTATTTACTTTTCGGCAATGCACACATTAACTGGAACAGCAAAACCATAAAACCATCAGGCTGGGCTATGAGTTCAGTGGCATGTTGCACCTCAGGTGGGGTTCATCAGTAGGTGGCTCAGAGGGGGCATCTGTACAAAATGTACTCCAGCTCGTTCAAAGGTGACTGGTGCTTGCAGAGGCTAGTAACAATGTACCCGGTGCAAAAGCAGAGGTGACTGGGAAGGAGGGCAAACTGTGCTGTCTGTGTGGTGGTAGTGAAAGTAAAACAGGGAATTTTGCTTGATAGCCAACAGAGAGACAAAGAGTAACCTGGTTGCAAATCATGACAGTTCCTCTAATTACAGGCATCCCTCAAAAAAACACTCATCAGAAGGATGACAGCCAGTCCATAGCTGGATGATAGTCTTGTACCTGTGAGTAGAAGATACACAGCAGTCAGAAACACAGGATAACTGAAATGCTTCACATTTTACTATATCAAATTTGTACAGGTTGTTATGTTCTGGCCACCTGGGGGTGCACAGCAAGCTGAAGAAACAATTCTGACTCATTGGAGGATGGGTTAGCAAATGCAACGCTAATTGGATAGTAAAAAATGCATCTGTTCCACAGTTACTTCTCTAACAATTTAGGCAAAAGTTTTTGAATCAGTGTGTATCACATGGTGCTGTGATTATACAGTTTGGTGACAATGCCAATTTGGATCCAAGCTTGAAAGTTTTCCCATTTGGACTTGCAATGTTAAAAGTATTGCTTCAAATCCATCCATTGTCTGCTGCTTATCCTACTAAGGGTTGACAGAGCCTATCCTTGCTGCCATCAGGCAAGAGGCGGGATACAACCTGCAATGGGTGCCAGTCAATCACAGGACCACATAGACAGACAGACAACTAATCACTCTTTCATCTGGGCAATTAACCTGCTGCATGTTTTGGGACTGTTGGAAGAACTCCACACAGAAAAGTCCCCTGTCGGAATCGAACAAGGGTCCTTCGTATTGTGAGGCTGAAACGCTAACGACTGCACTGCCACTACTCCAAACCCACTTTAAAAAAGGAAAAAAAAAAAACGTTAAAATATTCCAGAGAAAAAACTTGTGTAGTATGTGTGTTTTTGCATCCTTTTAAGGAAATTAATGTCAGAACATATCAACTTTGAAGTTTGATATGACCTGGGTGATATCATACACATACATTTTTCTCCCATCATTGCACTTGCCTAAGGTCTTGTTTTTAAAGGAAATCAATGTGGAAATTCAGATAACCCCCAGCAGACCTACTGTGATTGGTTAGGTAGCACATGAGGGAGAAAATTCCTTTATGCTGCAGAATAGTTGTCTGTGTGTTAGACACGATCAGCATTTGTTTTCAAATAAGATTATTGGCAAATCTACTTGTGGCAACTGAGCTGAATATTTTTGATTACATTTCACCTTGCTTCCATGGAAAGATTATGGCAATGAACAAATCATGAATCATGAAAGGTTATCCCTTTACAGTTTAAGTCATATAGGCACTCAAAATTCTTGTTAAAAAAACTAAACTAAATGTAGATAAAACATGCAAAAACACAATTATGTGTCCAAGATAAACGAAAACAAAGAAAAAGAAAACATCAGTCGCCTAACTTCAGTATTTCTTGAAAATAAAGTTCAATGTTTAAGTTATGTATGGTTATGTCTCAAAGCTCAATCAAGAGACCCCAGGGATCCTTGATGTCATCCATGACATTCATATCAACATGAGTTGTTTCCCAACCATAACTGACTTGAGTCAAAGCATCATGAAAATAATTTTACCAATTTTCTAGACATGCTATCAAGCCTATGATGGATCAGAACTTAACAGCTGTAGCTATGAGTGACAGAGAGTGCTGTCAAGCAGAGGATGCTGGTTGGCTGGACACTGTAATGTAATCTATAATTTTTGTCGTAACAGTATTGAACAAATAAAAAAATAAAATCTCTTGACTGAAGTACCCATTTCCTTGACTCTACTTGAAGGTTTCTGTTTTGAGTTGAAAGCCACAGTGTAACAATGATTGCTTTGAACTAGATTTACATGGGCAGCTTCTGTCACTTTCTCTCTGAAGATACTTTAACCACAATATGCTGCGATGACAGTGTATTATGCATGTGACATAACTGAGAAAAGAATGTCAAAAAAATCATTTTTCCAATGCTTACCAGTTGGTTTTGAGCCATGTGAACTAAAATAAATGAGCTCAAGGTAACAAAGATCATAAGGGAAAACAAGAAAGAAAATAAAAGTGGAAGAAAATTGTGAGGGCCCGTGTAAAATTGTTGAGGAGTGAAACAAAACGGTGATTGAAAAATCTAATTTGACCAATACAGAGAATATTGACATTCAATAACATTATAGAGGAACCAGGCAGCAATTCTTGGGTATCACAGGGGGACTATTTTGTTCCTTGCGGCTTCACTCTGCTTTAGTCTGGACTGCTGAATACATGGGGGCCGCTGTGCGTCAGAGTAGGTTGTTGGCATCTGTGTGTGTGACAAGGGGGAGAAGAAATAGACTGTGTTGACCCTTATTCCCCACAACCACATCTGATTTGGCTTCAGGTGATCTGAAGAGCAGGAGTGCCACAGAAGAGCAGCAACCACTTGGGGCCAAAACATCCTTCACACAGAGAATAATTAATAAGCCTCGAGCCAGGAGCTAGAACAAGACAAAAATAGAAAAAAAAACAGTATGGGAAATCTATGCACTAATCTAGTAATAATAAGCATTTTATATTCCTAAAAGATAAATAAAATGTTTACTGTCTATGCCCTTGATTCTGTCCTTCTGCAATTCCAATTGCAAACAGTATTGACATTTTAGCTTATAGCTTATATATGCTGCACATCCCAAATTGGTTGTTACAAATGTTATTTTTCATTAATTGTGACCCCATCACCAATGTGTTAATATGATTGTACTATGACTACACAAATACAACTGTTGTATTTGTGTGTATATATATATATATATATAAATATAAATATACTGTATATATGTGTGTGTGTGTGTGTGTGTGTATGCATGTATGTATGTATGTGTGTATGTATGTATGATATATCAATCATTTGTTTAAACAACCCAACACCACACTCAGTCATACATGTGTGTGTGTATATATATATATATTTATGTGTGTGTGTGTGCGTGTGTGCGTGTATGCGTGTATGTATGTATGATATATCAATCATTTGTTTAAACAACCCACCACCACACTCACTCATACATGTGTGTATGTATATATATATATATATATATATATATATATATCAATGATTAATATGAAAAGCAGGATGAGAAAAACTTTGTTTGACAGAACATGTTTTACCTCTTACTTTATCATGTTCACTGGCCAGGGGGCACTGCAGAGTCAGTGTAAAAACAAAAAACTGATGAAGCAAAAACGAAAAAAAACAAAACTGCAACACTAATGTTAAGCCTACAACACATATAAATTGCAGTCAGATAGTATCTGTGTATGTGTCTTTGTGCGCCCTAAAATCAATTCCCAATTTTACATCACAGATTTTGTAATGGAAAACATAGTTTTATCAAAATACTTTTATAAAATTAATCTAGAAGGGGCAACTTTATCGTGGCCCCTCCTTTAGCAGCCACCTTATCGTGGTGGACTGGTTTGTGTGTCCCAGTGATCCCAAGAGCTATGTTGTTGGTGGCTTTATGCCCCTGGTAAAGGTTTCCAGGGCAAACAGGTCCTGGGCGAGGGACCAGGTGAAGGGTGGCTTAAGAAGACTCCAATGGAAAAAAAAGACAAATGGACCTGGTCTTCTCTTGCCTGGACACAGGTCACTTGGGCCCCTCACTGGAGCAAGGCCCGGAGATGAGGTTCCAAGGCAAGTGCCTGGTGGCTCGGCCCGCACCCATTGGTCTCACCTGGGCTCAGTCTGAAAGGGCAATGTGGATCCCCCTTCCCTTGGGCTGTCCACCCAATGGGGGGACAATGGGGGTCGGGTGCGAGCTGGGTGGAGGCTAGAGAGGTGGATCTTGGCAGAGGCTAAGATGTTCCAGACAGACTCACCTTAATGCACAGCTCAGGCTCTGGAACCAAGACTCTATAGAAGGGTTGGACTCTTTTCCACTCTAGAGTTGTCCCTGGTGAGAGGCGCTAGATGGGCTGCTAGAGAACACTCCTGTCAGGGACTCCCCCGTCTTACTGGGGGACTTTAAAGCTGCAGCAACAGTGAGACCTGGAAAGGTGTGATTGGGAGGAACAATCCCCCAATCTGAACCCAAGTGATGTCTTGTTACTGGACTCCTGTGCTCATCATAGACTGTCCATAACGAACACCATGTTCAGACATAAAGTTGTGGACATGTGAAGCTGGCACCAGCACACCACAGGCCGCAGTTCAATGATCGACTTTGTGGTCATGTCATTGGACTTGAGGCTGCACGTTCTGGACACTTGGGTGAAGAGAGGGGCGGAGCTGTCAACTGATCACCACCTGGTCGTTAGCTGGTTCCGATGGTGGGGGAGGATGCCAGTCAGGCAGCAGTGGACCCCGGCAGTGAGAGATGATAAGAGTCCTACTAAGCCTTTCTGGCCTGTGAGACGACGGCGGCGGCTGACAGCAACCGGACAGCCAAGCGGCATGCAGCTGTCGGGGTTGTCGAGGCAAACGTCAGTTGTGGGAGGAGTTTGTTGAGGACTTTCTGAAGGCGCCAGAGATTCTGGTCTGGTGGCTCAGGAGGGGGAAGCGGTCAACACTGTGTACAGTGGAGATGGTGGGATGCTGACCTCGATTTGGGAAATTGGGAATACTTCCGAGGCCTTTCAAGGAGGAAGCAGAGACGGGGGACTTTGGGGTGGACTCTCCTATATGCGGGCCTGAAGTTGCCGAGGTAGTCGAACAGCTCATCCAACTGGTGGATGAGCTCTGTCCTGGGTTCCTTGAGGCTCTGGATGTTTTGGGGCTCTCCTGGCTGAAACACCTCTGCATCATTGCGTGGAAGGCAGGGGCCATGACACTGGATTGGAAGACTGGGGTGGTGATCCCCCTCTTTAAAAAGGGGGATCAGTGCCCCCTGAAAAGTCTATTACGAGGTGCGGGAGAGGAGGGTCCGACGGGTTGTTAAACCTTGGATGTAGGAAGAGCAATGTGGTTTTTGTCCTGCCCCTGGAGCCGTGGACCAGCTCTACATGCTCAGCAGGGTTCTTGAGGGCGCGTGGGAGTTTGATCAGATCGGTGCAGTATCAGCAGTGATGTGGACTCTGCACTGGTCTGTGTTGATGAAGATGGCGCTGAGCCAAAAGTTGAAGTTCTTCAACCAGTTGATCTACGTTCCTACCCTCACTTATGGTCATGAGCTGTGGGTCGAATGAACGAGGTCACGCATCCAAGTGGCTGAAATTAGCTTTGTCTTCAAGGTGTCTGGGCAGTACCTTAGAGGTAGGGTGAGGAGCTCAGGGTAGAAAGCTGCTCCTCCACGTGGAGAGGAGTCAGATGAGGTGGCTCCGATATCTGGTTAGGATGACTCCTGGATGCTACTTGGTGAGGTGTTCCCAGTATGGCCAACTGGTAGGAGGCCCCAGGGAAGACCAAGAACACACTGGAGGGACTATATCTCTAGGCTTGCCTGGAAATGCCTCAGGAACCCCCCAGGAGAGTTGGACCAAGTGGCCGGGGAGAGTGAAGTCTGGACCTCTCTGCTTTGGCTGCTGCACATGCGACCTGATCCCAGATAAGTGGATGGATGGATGGAAACAGTCATTGTCAATATCAGTCATTCAGGCCATTCCAGTGTTTCTGATCATCGCTGCCCCTCTTCCAGTCCAACGACACTGACAGTCAGCTTGTGAATTGACTCTTCGCATGCTCCGCCAGGTAGTCACTCGGAGCAGCAGTGAATTAGAATAAGCTAGTCATCTCTGTCTATCACTTGACTTGGCTCAGTTTCTAATGATTGTGAAAGATATTTTTTGATATTATGTAGTGATAACTACATATGCCATTATTGATTTTATGATTTTCAGAGTTTGTTAATGGTCTTCTGTTTTCATCCGCTGGCCCTTTTTTCCTTTGTTGGTTTTGCTTTTTTTTGTTCAATTAATTAAAAATGAAAGTTTGTCTTTATTTGTACAAACCATAGTTAGCTATGAAACTAATATGATGTGTACACAGACACCTCGGTGGATAGCAGAATTATTTCTTTTACTTAGTTTGGGGACATACTTCATTATTTTCTCCTTTTTCCAAGATGGCGGTGCATGCACACACATGGCATCTCTCTGTCCCAGAGAAACGTTGTTTTCGTGTTTTTCGTCTAGTTAATCGCAGCGTTTTTGTTCGTCTTCATCTGTCCTGCTTGTCACAAGACGCACATACAGCCGGGAGCTTCTGATTTCCATCAGCAGTAGTTCTCCAACAAAGTTAAACTCTGCGCTCCAGTTACGGGACCGCGACCTGCACCAAATGACCACGCTGCCACCGCCCCCTACTCCTTCATCTCACCCTCCATGGAAGCGCCACATCCGGCACGACAGGAAGCAGAAGAGGGTTAAGTGCGGAGGTGTCCAGGCTAGGCTAGCGGATAACCCAAACAAGCCGGCCATCCTCACCATCATGCTGTCCAACGGATGCTTGTTGGACAACAAACTGGACCACATACGCCTATTCCGGAATACCATAAAGACTGTGAATGAGTGCTGTGTCTTCGTGTTTGTGGAAGCAAGGCTCACTGACAGCATCCCGGACAGCGCAGTCCAGCTCGAACGGCAAACATGCTACCATGCGGACAGAGCTCTTGTCAACGGAGGTAAGACCTGTGGTGGCGGTATCGGTGTTTACATCAGCGACGCCTGGTGCCGGGAAGCTGTTGTGGTCTTTAAACACTGCTCACCACTGGTGGAGTTTATGGCGATATGGTACCGGCTGTTCTACCTGCCGAGGCAGTTCACGGCCAAACTGCTTGTGGCTGTTTACATCCCCCCAAGCCCCAGCAACAACACCAGGCTGGAGGCTCTGAATGAGCTCCACCAGCACATCAGTGAGCAGTTCACAGCCCACCCAAATGCCCTCCTCATCCTGGTTGGGGACTTTAATCATGCTGACCCAAAGAATGTGTTCCCTAACATATTCCAGCATATTAACTACAAACAAAAACAAAACAAAAACAAAAACGAAACAAAACTCCGGACCACGTCTTAACCACCCAAAAAGGAGCTTACAGGGCCCTCCCCCTCCCCCACATTGGTGCCTCTGATCACATCTCTGTCATGCTAATGCCAGCATACAGACCACTGGTCAAAGTCACCAGATCAATTCGCAAGCGGGTATGGGTGTGGCTGGGAGGGTCCATGGAGGCTCTTCAAGACTGCTTCAGCACAACGGACTAGGACATGTTTAAGCGGGCTGCTAACTCCAACAGCACCGTAGATCTCCAGGAGTACACCGAGTCTGTTAAAGCATACATCATCAAGTGTATGGATGATGTTACAGACACCAAGGCCATCACTGTCCGCGCCAATCAGAAACCTTGGCTGACACGGGAGGTCCACAGGCTCCTGAAGGCTCAAAATACTGCCTTCAAAGCCAGGGACCCGGTTGACCTGAGCACAGCTAGGGCCAACCTGTCCCGTGGTATCAGGAAGGCTAAAAGGCAGTAATCAAGGAGGATTGCCCACCGCTTCAGCAGCATCAGAGATACTTGCAGCCTGTGGCGGGGGTTACAGACTCTCATGGAGTACAAGCCCACACCACGGACTTGCGACAGCCACACCTCTCTGCTGAAGGAGTTCTGTGCTTGCTTTGAGGCACAAAACAGCGCCCCTGCACAGAAGACAACACCCCTTCCCAGTGACCAGGTACTGACACTGTCCCCAGACAGCGTGAGGAGATGCCTTGGCAGGATCAATGCACGCAAAGCCCCAGGTCCTGACAACATACCTGGCAATGTTCTGAGAGACTGTGCGGAGGAACCCACATATGTCCTCACTGACAACACATCGCTGAGACAGACTGTTGTTCCCATATGCCTCAAAGCTACAACCGTTGTCCCAGTCCAGAAGTAGTCATCCCCTTACTGCCTCAATGACTACTGCCCAGCTGCCTCAATGACCACCCCCATCGCCATGAAGTGCTTTGAGCAGCTAGTCATGGAGTAACTCAAGTCGGCCCTCCCCCCCTCCCTGGTTCCCTACCAGTTTGCATATCGGTCGAGTCGCTCCACGGATGACGCCATAAGGACTTGTATGTAAGAAAGCTGTTCATCGACTCCAGCTCAGCATTGAACATGATCATCCCCCAGAAGCTCACTCATAAACCCAACGCTCAACGCCTCGATGATAACTGGCTGTTTGACTTCCTGACGGGAAGACCAAAGGCAGTACGGGTCGGCAGGAACACATTCTGTACCATCACTGTGAACACAGGGGCTCCCCAACGATGTGTGTTTAGCCCCCTTCTGTTCACGCTGCTGACACTCGACTGCACACCGACGCACGACTCCAACAAGTACATCAAGAACGTGGATGATATAACTGTGGTTGGTCTCACCAACAACGGAGACAAGACCAACTACAGGAGCATGTGGTGCGGTGCCAACAATCTCTCTCTGAACGTGGAGAAGACAAAGCAGATTGTTGTGGACTTCAGGAGAGAGCGCAATCAGCAAACCCCTCTAACAGTCAATGGTGCCCTGGTGGAGAGGGTGAGCAGCACCAAGTTCCTGGGTATGCATGTGTCAGAGGACCTCTCCTGGACCGCGAACAATGCATCGCTGGCCAAGAAAGCACACCAACGTCTCCACTTCCTCCGCAAACTGAGGAGAGCCAGAGCCTCACCCCTCTTCATGACCACCTTCTACAGGGGAACCATTGAGACCATCCTGACTGGCTGCATCACAGCGTAGTATGGCGTATGCAACTCATCCTGACGCAAGAGCCTCCAGCGCACAGTGAGAGCAGCTGAGAAGGTTGTCGGTGCCCCTCTCCCCTCCCTCCAGGACATTTACAACACCCGCCTCACCTGCAAGGTCCTCTGTATCGCATGTGATCCCT
>CAAKHD010010434.1:13015-55917 GCA_901007705.1 Fistularia tabacaria
GTGATCCCTCGCATCCATCCCACAGCTTCTTCAGTCTGCTGCCATCAGGAAGGAGACTGCGGAGGACCAGCAGACTGAAGGACAGCTTCCATCCCCCAGGCCGCAGGAAGCTCAACCCCCCCCCTGCCCCCCTTTCCGCTCCCCCCCCCCCCCCGCACACACACACCAACACCAACATGCTACGGATTGTGTGCCCCCCCGACACACATACATCCCAAGCTTGCGCCCCCACCCACCACTGACCCATACACACACATTGAACTGTCATCAGATACCTGCCATAAGATCTCTCCATGGATGCACTGTAAAAAAACTGTTGATACAACTACACTTTAATACTGCTATCAGTTTAGTACTTCAGTCACTGTAAAATAGCAGCAAAAAAAAGGAACAACAAAGAAATTGCACTCTAACCATACCTACCTCATTGTTTTCTGTGAGAAATTTCCATAATTTTTTCTACTTTTGCACCGCGGTGCTCAGTACATGTGAACATATGGCAGTATTGACAATAAAGTTGACTTTGACTTTGAATTTAACAACATAATATGCTGGGAAATGCCAGCCATTGGAAGAAGTCAGAAAGTATTGTCTTTCTGAGTTTTTTTAGGAGACAGTTTCCCAGTTTCAGGGTACCTCATTTTAAACAATTTCTTTGGTCAGGGACTTGATTCTTCTCTCTCAATAGATAAAATAGAAATAGAGAAGTTCAAATTATTGAAATTTCAAATATTTGTGTGGGAACCACCAAAATAATTGCGAAGAGATGGGAACAGAATATAATTTGAAATGGAGTCAGAGGAAGATAGGCATGCATCAGTCATCCTACCTGGTTCCAGGCTTTTTCACATTCTTAAATTTCAGTAAACTTTACAGGCCAATGAGATTTCATTTCCAGAATACATCAGATAAATACTTTTTTTCTTCATTCTCACCTTAAATAATCATCTAAAATACTGTATACTTTACACAGAAAAAAAGAAAAGATTTCCCATCCATAAATGTCTAAAATATATGTCACATACCCAGAATATTTTGAGAGAGAGAGAATAAGGAGATCTAATCTCCCAAAATGTTTTGATACAACATAGTCCAAATAAGATTAAAAAAAGCTACCAGCTAGAATTACAGAAATTCATTGCAAAAATCCAAATACTGGCAAATATGGCACTGATTGATTTTCTGGCCATGTATGACAGCGAGATCCAAAGATACTGTTTAAAGTAACATTATTTTATTATATTGCAGTGTTGACTTGACAGGCCTTCTTTTCAAAAACCTTGGATCTGAAATATAATAATTTAGAAAACAAAGGTCTAATCGCACCTTTTTTGAAAATGCAAGACTTGCTACATCATCACTTGAAGTAATCAAGGTTTTTTGTGTAATTTCTCCATCCGTCCATCATCTGCCGCTTATCTTGCACTCAGGGTGGCAGGATTTGCTGCAGCCAACCGCAACTGTGATTGGGCGAGATACGGGGCACACCCTGGACTGGTCGCTAGTCAGTCGTAGGGCCAAATATACAAACAGACAACCATTCATGCACTCACTCACACATTCAGGGCGATTTTCCCAATTTTTTTCCGATTGACCTGCTGCACAGGAGGAGGAAACTGGAGAACCCAGAGAAAACCCACGAAGACACGGGAAGAACATTCAAACTCCACACAGAAAGGGCGCCTTGTTGGAATCAAAACAGGGTCCTTTGTGCTGTGAGGCAAAGTGCTAACCAATGCACCACCCCTGTAATTTAATTTTAATTTATTTTACTTATCATGATTGTCTTTATTTTGTAACCTAAAGACCCTTGAAGATTAAGAAATTCACATCACCTAAATTTGAAACAGGTCGATGCTAAAACCTTCCCAACAACTTGTGAATGTATTAACAGTTTGGCACCTTGTACCCCCCTATCCTCACCAAAACCAGTAGCACCAAAAGTATATGATGTGTATGTGTGAATGGATGATTGTGACCGTGTTATAAAAGCACTTTGATTGGTTGGAAGGCTGGAAAGTAATATATGGATGCATTTAATTTCTGATTCCTTCCTTCAATTTGCATGACCTTTGCTGGCAGTGTAAATGTGCATAGAAGCCACTTGTATACAGGTTTGCTGCAAAAATATACATTTTTTGTATGCATGGGGAGGACTTCTTTCATCAAAGTAGCAATCTTGCCACACTTTATACCAAAGGTGATGTCAATTGTCTGTGCTCCTATTCTACTTTTAGGGAAACAACAAAGACAGAATATCTGCTAAGTACTTTTATTAACTCTAGAATAGAATAGAATAGAATAGAATAGAATAGGGTCCACTGGGTCGTTGAACCTCGGATCCCGGAGGGGCAGTGTGGTTTTCGTCCTGGTCGTGGAACAGTGGACCAGCTCTGTACCCTCAGCAGGGTCCTGGAGGGAGCATGGGAGTTTGCCCAACCGGTCTGCATGTGTTTTGTGGATCTGGAGAAGGCATTCGACCGTGTCCCGCAGGCAATCCTATGGGGGATGCTCTGGTAATTTGGGGTATCGAACCCTGTAATACGGGCTGTTCCTCCCTGTGTGACCGGTCACAGAGCTTGGTCCGCATTGCCAGTTGTAAGTCGGATTCTTTTCCGGTGAGAGTTGGACTCCACTAGGGCTGCCCTTTGTCACGATTCTATTCATAACTTTTATGGCACTGCCAGGGTGTTTAAGGGATCCAGTTTGATGGACACAGGATGGAGTCTGCTTTTTGCAGATAATGTGGTTCTGTTGGCTTCATCAATCCATGATCTCTTGGTCTCACTGGAGCGGTGTCGTTCGTGATGAAGAGGGAGCTGAGCCAGACGGCGAAGCTCTCAATTTACCTGTCGATCTACATTCCTACCCTCATCTATGGTCACGAGCTGTGGGTAGTGACCGAAAGAACGAGATTACGGATACAAGCGGCCAAAATAAGTTTTCTCCGCAGGGTGGCTGGCCTCTCACTTAGAGATAGGGTGAGAAGTTCAGCAATCTGGGAAGGGCTCAGAGTCGCTGCTCCTCCGCATAGAGAGGAGTCAGATGAGGTGGCTCGGGCATCTGATCAGAATGCCTCCTGGACGCCTCCCGTAGGATGTATTCCGGGCATATACATCTGGGAGGAGGCCACGTGACACCCAGGACATGCTGGAGTCACTCTGTCTCTAGGCTAGCCTGGGAACGCCTTGGGATCCTTCAAGAAGAGCTGGACCATGGGGCTGAGGAGAGGGAAGTCTGGGCCTCTCTACCCCAGCTGCTGCCCCCGAGACCCGACTTCAGATAAGCGGTGGAAGATGGATGGATGGATGAATGGATGGAGAATAGAATAGAAGCTTTATTGTCATTGTGCAACCATACAACAACCATACCCTGCATTTTAATTACAAAGGACAACTCCAGTAATCCAACTGACAATAAAAAAATTACAATGCACCGTTTCAATGCATTTTCCCTTTCCTCTACAATCAATTGAAATCATTATTTTGTATCAGTTAGCAAGTACCTGTGGAACTGACATATTTTATTTTTCTGTGTACTTTTCACTTTGTCCTACTTAACCTAGCACTACTAGTACTATTTTTCGCTGAAATGTTTTGGCCTGGTGAAATGGAGATTTCGAGTATTGATTTTAGGCCAACAAGGCAGTGTGCTCTGTGAGACAGAGAGGTGAATCCCCACAGCACCTCCACAGGGAGTTCAAACTGGCTTGACACCATTTGCAGCCATTTGTGCTGATCCCTGGCTGCCTATTGGGCTTTCTGACTTGTTCACTGGCTTTCTTTCTGGCCTGCTGGCTCTTTTGGAAAACATGCTTGCCTCTTTGCTTGATGAATGATGAACCCGTTTTGTTTAGCTATATGAGTCATGTAAGAAATAAATAAATATATATTTAGAATATATATATATGTGTGTGTGTATATATATATATATTTATATATGCATGTATATATATGTATATGTATATGTATGTGTATGTATGTATATATATATATATATATATGTGTGTGTGTATATATGTATGTATGTATGTATGTATGTATGTATGTATGTGTGTGTGTGTGTGTGTGTGTGTGTGTGTGTGTGTGTGTGTGTGTGTGTGTGTGTGTGTGTGTGTGTGACACACTGGCGGGCGGTCGCTGTGAAAAAGGAAAAGAAAAAAAAAAAAAAATTCTGCTGCAGCCACTCCACCACCAAGCAACTACAACAGTCCTCCAAGCTGGAAAGTGCCTTACTGTTTACACATGCAGCGGAGCAGAAAAATAATATAGTTGCATTTTCCCTGGCTAAATGTCATTTTCACCCATTTAGATAGTGTTGCTTATTTGCCTTACAACTGAAAATAGCCATGATGGAAATCTGTTGCACTCAGTCACAACACCTTTCCCCTGCACAGAGAATGTTATGAAGAGCGCCTAAATACCAGGCATTTATCAGTGTTAGACACAAGGCCAGAGAACTTACTGCACATCTGTCAGCAGAATTTGAATGCATACTAATCTCAAACTCTGCAGCCCTGAGGATTATTCGACTTTTTACCTGTGTTCAGTACAATGTTTCTCTCTCTCTGTATATCTCTCTGTGTTTGCTTCAGGGCACAGAGAGCTGTTCGAGCTCAGGCAGCTGACTTTGTGCTTGGACAGTATGGGAAGATGAGATTGGCATTTATAGGTGAGGACGAGCAATAGCACAATTATAACTAAGCTTTGCATCAAACAAACAAATATAGGTGGAGTTGATTAATTCACATGTTAACCACAATCAGTTAGAGACACAGATATGAAAAAACTGACCAAATGGACTGAAATAAGAATAATTTTCACAAACGCTGGAGTCACAAAAATAATCCACTAGGGGTTCCAGCTAGGCTCAGGTGCAGAGAAATGGAAAGAGTACTTCTTTTTGTTAGAGTTGAACTGACCATGATATTTTAATTGTTTTTGCTTTGTTATTTTTTTTTCTGAACTGTTTTATTTATTTATTTTCTATTTTGCAATCTCTGTTAAATAAAAAAAATGTCTGAAAGTCTGGTGTGTTTCTCCAAGTTCATGGCACACTATTTTCTTTGGCATAGCTCATTCTGGGGGAAAAGCCAATTGAGCTTTAGGCAAAGTCAGGAGTGTTATGAAATGACAAGTCCATTACCAGTGAGGGCCACTCACACTTATGTTCAGACTTAGACCTACAATTGTTTGCACAATCTGTAATACAATTTGTAATTACTGCTAATCATCTTTCATGAACAACTGATAAGTAAGGCCTAACAACAGTCGGGGACTAAAGGCAGACTATACATGTTGAGCTGCAAATGTGTTAATATCCTTGCTGAAGCTTTAATGTAAATTGAGCTTTTTTATAGTTACACATTAAAAAATATTTCTAAGAAGGTGCACATATGCAAATATGTATTATTTGATTAGTGTAATCGTATAATTGTAACTCTTTTGTGTATTCAGGGGAGGAAGACAGAGGGTATGATATCTGTGGTTTTACGGGTTTATAATTTTATGAACTGTTTCCAGTGCAATGGAGAGTGTTGAAATGAGGTGAAGAAATGGGTTCAAACAGATTGGAATGGGTAGAGAAAAGTGTGAGGGGTACTTTGCGATAGAAGAATATCAGCCAGAATGAAAGGATAGGTGTATCAGACAGTCGTGAGTCCAGCGATGCTGTATGGTTTGGAGATAGTGGCATTGAAGAACAGACAGGAAGCAGAGCTGGAGGCGGCAGAGCTGGAGGCGGCAGAGATGAAGATGTTGATGTTCTCTTTGGGAATGACCAGAATGGATAGGATCAGGAATTAGTCCATCAGAGGGACAGCACATGATTGATGTTTTGGAGATAAGTTCAGAGAAGCCAGACTGAGATGGTTAGTTTATGAAGATGGGGGATAATGAATATACCGGTAGAAGGATGCTGGGGTTGGAGCTGCCAGGCAGAAGGTCTATAGGAAGACCAAAGAGAGGATTTATTGATGTAGTTAAAGAGGATTGAAGTTAGTTGGTGTGAAAGAAAAGGATACAGAGAGTAGGGTTAGATGGAGGAAATTTGTTGAAGGTAACTGATATTGTATGGACCTGAGGCAGTTTCTTTTGAGAGTTGGAGTAACAGAAGGTGTTTTGAGTGATGAGAGAACAATTCTAGAGATAAGGGAAGAAGAGATGACGGAGGTAATGAAGGAGGCCAGTGAGGGAGACATACTTTAACTAGAACAAAGGAGAAAGAGTTCAGCTGGAGGGTAGACAATTTCATTTTTGGAATAATTTTTGATGCATCAGTAAAGGAGGGGAGATTGAAATTTGAAAAAGAATGAGATATGTACAGTGAGGGAAACAGGGAGTCAGCTTCAAAAACAGTAGCTGCTTAAGAGGTCATTTGGTGGTAGAAATTTGACATTTTGGAATTGAAGTAGGGCATATGGGAATTACAGAAATTAGCAAAATGCATATGAGACGGAAGACAGTCCTGCGACCTAGTAATGTTGTTAAACAGAGAAAAAAAGACACTTCGAGTTCAATTCTTTAGAAGAGATTAAACCGTACGAGTATGTTGATTCTACAGAAGAAAGCAGTCCTTACAAAAAATTGCATGGTTAGTGTTGTTCTTGAATGGTGAGTCCTGTTTTCTTGAAGAGGTTTTCCAGGTGGCATCCTTGAGCTTTAAGAGACATGAAATAGATGAAAAATAGGACGGGGTAGGAGAAAGAAACTGATCTGTGTTTGAGTAGTGTTAATGTGTTGAGAAGATTGCCGAGGTACTCATTGTAACAGGAAACCAGCACATCAGGGACTGAGAGGCTGTAGGTACAAGTTTGGTTATTTATGGCGGATTAGATAGTGTTCAGGTTAATACCTGATTTTCCTAAATATGATATTGCAAGGAGTGCATGTTTTTGATAGTTCTGGAATTACGCTGAAGGAGAAAAACAAGTGATCCCAGAGCAAGAATAAGTTGACTTGGCAATCAGAGTAAGTAACACAACAGCCAGTGTTGTGTGTAGGATGGTGAGTTGTGGATCAAATGGATGTTACTGGATGGATGGTGTCATAGTCAAAGTTCCACTGGGACCCTTGATTGTTGTTCTGTCAATGTGGCGGGACTTGACAGCAATGTCCGGGTATAGAAGAAGAGCCAGAGGTGAGGGATGGGCAAGGTGGAAGCAGAGATGCAGGAGCTCAGTGGCTGGGCACTGATGGAGTGCCACTTTGGCACTATTGACAATGGACAGGACAGTCCAACAAACATGGACCCTACAAAATTGTTGGTGAGTAGGAATAGGTTGAAATCTGTCCGAAGAGCACCAGCAGGAACACTTTCATAACCCTGCTTGTGTTGTCAACCAACAACTTGAAACATGTGCTCTCATGTAATCGTCATCCAACAACTTTAAAATTATCTATCCAACTTCTGCCCCTTATTTGGGGTTATGATTTAGCGGGCAGCAGCACAAGCAGCCAGACAACCCAGACTTCTCTCTCGCCAGCAACATTGTCCAGCTCTTCCAGGGGAACCCCGAGGTGCTCCCAGTCATAATCCCTCCACTCTGTCCTGGGTTTTCCCCAGATGCCTACACCCAGTGGGCCATGCACCTCACCAGGCAGACATCCAGGAAGCATCCTAACTAGATACTGGAGGAACATCGTTTGGCTCCTCTTATTGCCAAGGAGCAGCAACACTACTCAGAGAACCTCCCTGATGGCCAATGACAGTTGGCTATACGACACACCCCAGAACTGATCTGTCTCTGCACTCTCGCCAGACTTCAGGAACCCCAGCACCCTCCTGCCTGTCTTCAATGCGACTGCTTTATCTGCTGTTGTGAACTGCTCTCCCACTACCATGAGCCTCAATAACTTTGATTGGATCTCTCTTGTGTGGGGTCTTGTTCTTGTTCTTGTTCCACCCAATTACACTCTGAGGATCTTAGCCATTAATGAATGTGTATTATAAAATTTCTGAAGTGCAAGAGTCCAAGCACCATCCATTATGATCCCTATTGTTTATATTGTCTAAAACTGTTTTGAACTCCACTCATTTCCCTGTGGTTTAGGCCCTTTTCGGCTTACATTACTCGTGTGCAGAATTTGTCTTTGCAAAGTAGATTTACTCTTCCTTGAAGAACCTGGTTGACTTATTCATTTCCAAGCACTACACAAAATACATTTTATTTAATCAATGTCTGGATGCCAAGCATTATCTCTAAAGATTCCCCGAGTTATCACCCTCAATAATGGTTATGGAACTATTTCTTTGTTTTAATTCATGTGCCTCTAAGCTCTATGAACATTAGAATTAGAGTTTAACTCCAAGTTTGTGTTTGACCAATCACCCGAGAGACTTCTTGAGAACTAAAGAAGCATCTCTGATGTCTAGTTGCCAGATTCAGATCACAACAAGATTTGACAAATGACTAACTATGACCTGGTTGACTGAGTAACCTGCATAGAATTGCCCTTAAAATTACATTGGGATAAAGAAGTTTGAATTTATATAGTCTCCCTTTTTGTCTTTTTGTTTTTTTCCTATGGACTATGGAGTTTCCATCCATAGTCTGAACAGAAAACAAGAACTTGGCTTACTGTCAATATGGATAACCTCACACCTCGGTGCGGATTTGTTCAATTGTCGCTTAAATTTCAGCATTTATTGGTCTGGGCTTAAATGACAAATTAAATGTTATGTTTCTATTTTTTTTTAAGGAATGTTCTGATCGGATGTTAGAACAGCCTTGCAAGAGACCTTATGCCAAGAATCTGTTTCTGTTACTCGACTATCCCAATTACTTAAGTGTCTCAAATTCAGTCTGTGCTCAAGTTTTACGGGGGATATACAATTCTGGCTGCTCTTGGCATCCCAGACTATTTTGCTATTAAATCACTATTTCTTGGGGTCAAATATACCTCCTGGGACCAAACATTTTGTTTTTGCATGCAGTATAACTCCATAATTCATGTGAATATTATTTGGATTTATATAATTCAAGGTGTTATAGGGTGTACCTCAAAGTTGTTCATTGCACCACCCCTTAACACATGTCAGCAATGCCTTGACTGAACCCTAAACAACTAGCTGCAGCTAAACCAGCTTCGGCATTTGGCATGTCTGCACGTCTCAGAACTTATACACTTTCGTGTGGTGGATCATTTGTGCCTTCACAGTCATCATGAAATCTATTTAGTATTCAACACATTCCCACTATAAGTCAGTCTATTGCAGACAATACAGCTGACTTCTCAGCTCATTCTGGAGGTTTTTCTGCAGTTAAGTCAATCACACCTCATCAAATCACATTCACATCATAGAATACTGTCAATTACTTCGCTATCTGCTGAATGAAATTATAGATTTGCTGTTAGAATGAAGTGACTGACTGTCAGAGAAGTCTAGAACCTGCCCTAAAAGAGGCACGAATAGCCAGTGGTCTGGTGAGTGTGTTTGCATGTTTCTCACTTATTCTGTTTAACAACACTTAACATGTAGTGTTGTCTGTATTTGATTTGATTATATAAATAGTGACATTAAGCTGAGGGGTCATTTGAAGGAATTTTGCACAATAGGGACCCTTGCATCCAGGCATAACCTTCAGATTTCTTTAAAGGGTGTGCATTAAAGGAACTTCATCCAGCAACAGAACTAACCATATGCGAAATTATTTTTATGTAATGTATTTATTTATTTATTTATATTTTTGTTTTATTAACTGCATCTGTAATGACTGACTTTATGTATTCCCAGGACAGATCAGTGGAATGATGTCAGTTTTACTGTACTTAAATATTTATGAAATGTTCCTTAAAATGCTCTCATTTGCATTGAAGATAGAGCGAAATCAAACACATCCACAATTTGGAAGACACTTAAGGACCGTTACATGAAATGTGGTCTGAAGAATATAACTTAATTGTAAACAATATACATTTTATCTTCATACATGTCAAAATAATTTAGACCAAGGCCAAACCAAGAACAACCTCACTTGTCAATATTTCATCATTAAAGTGAGAAATTATAAATCGCAAAATTTGGTACTGTTGTACCTTTCCTCCACTCATTATACAAGTGAATTCCTCCAGAATCTTACCTGAGCTGGGACTATGTTTGGCTGTGTTGGAGGATGTGTGAGAGGTTGAAGTGGAATCCACCCTCTGGTCTGAACTCATGTTGTCCTGGCCCAAAGCCGAGTTGGTCTTTCTTGGCTTCTTGTCTGTCAGGTGGAGTGGGGAGCTCTTCTTGGGAGGCAGCAGTGGTCTCTTTGGCCTGGCGGTCGTGTTAACCTTCAGCCAAGCTTGAGCTTTGTATTCCGCAATCTCTCCATAGTTAGCTCGTGTCACTCTGCACTCATATAAGCCTTCATCTTTCTTGCTGACTCTGGAGAGCTGTAGTTTATGAGATATGTCGTTGCCCTGAACTTTCACTGTCTGTAAGAAAGATTAAAGGAGACAACACTGTGATATATTTGCATGAAATAAACCAGCAACCTACTGGAGAAACCTCAGATATTTACACACAATGAAGTAAAAGGTAACTTACATATCAAACTATTAGTTAGGGACGGAAATAATTAGACCTTAATCAAAACTGTTTTGTTCCAGCCCTCTGCTATGACGCCTTTACTCAATGTATGTTGGTAAAGCAACAACAGGTGTGTGACAGAAAATGTGTAATTAAAAAGTCCTAATTTCAGTTATGTAAAGATTTAATTAGATTCTACTTTCGTATGTTGCTTTACAAAGTAAATGGACAGACAACAATTCAGTCATGCAAGTAATACAGTGTAAAAATTTGAGCATTGCTACAAGTAGAAACTCTAAATTTGTCACGAAAGGGAAATTCTGACATTATTGACTCTAATAACGGGCCAAGGACAAGCATTACTTGGATTGACCCAGCACTCTGGTAGACCATAAACAAACACAAAAACTTTGAAAGGAAACAGATTTTTTTTCCTTTCACAAAGCCATGTTTCACAATCACCCCTTCCTCTTTTTTCATGCAGGTGCATTTTCGGACCAGCATATATATATATATATATATATATATATATATATACACACACACACACACACACACACACATATATATATATATATATATATTACATTGAATTAAAAAAAATAAAAAAACAAAAAACAGACTGAAAAGGAACTTTTCACATGTTCAACAACTTACACTTATTTTCGTCCCCTCATCGTCAGGATTAGGTTCCAGTGTTATTTCCAGCTAGGAAGACAAAACAAAACAAGGGAGACATTCGTAACTTGAAGAAACCTGCTGTGTGGCTCAGACACACAATCAGTTCTATTCATTACAAAAAGGTCGGTTCAACACTGACGTAAAGATTTTGTAAGATTTACCTTGTCAAAAAAAAATCAACACAAACTCCAAATCTGAGCAAACCAGCTTTATTTACCTTCAAAAACATTTGGTTGAAGTTTAGCCGTGTTTATTCGCTTTTGTTTTTTTTATCATCCATCCATCTTCCCCCACTTATCCGTGGTCGGGTCGTGGGGGCAGCAGCTGGAGCAGGGAGGCCCAGACTTCCCTCTCCCCAGCCACATGGTCCAGCTCTTCTGGGGGGACCCCTAGGTGCTCCCAGGCCAGCCTGGAGACATAGTCTCTCCAGCGTGTCCTGGGTCTTCCCTGCGGCCTCCTCCAAGATGGACATGCCTAGATACCTCCCCCGGGAGGCGTTCTGGCCAGATGGCTGAGCCACCTCATCTGACTCCTCTCTATGCGGAGGAGCAGCGGCTCTACTCCGAGTTCCTCCCGGATGGCTGAGCTTCTCACCTTATCTCTAAGGGAGAGTCCGGCCACCCTGCGGAGAAAACTAATTTTGACCGCTTGTATCCGCAATCTTGTTCTTTCGGTCACTACCCACAGCTCGTGACCATAGGAGAGGGTAGGAACGTAGATTGGCTGGTAAATTGAGAGCTTCGCCTTCCGGCTCAGCTCCCTCGTCACCAAGATAGAATACTTGTCAATTGTACTGGTGTATATAGATTATATAGATATTTCTGAATACATGATAATGGACTTCTGTTACTTCTTTGTTGGATGACAGGAAAACTTATGTGCAAGTTTCTAAACGTAAGCAAGTATACGTTTTCTGACAGCATTAATTTCCTTGATGTGTATGAATGAATGATTCCATTCAAGTTGTCTGCAAATAAGTGTAGGAGGGCGTTGACATACACTGATTTAGTCATCAGCTACAGTTTTAGTACATATTGCAAAAAATTAACAGACACAGTGTGGGCTTTCTTTTGTGTTGAACAAGCCACTGTTTGCCCTCAACTCTCAAATGTGTCTCCTTCATTATGTGAAAGGTGACAGGCAGGGGAGCAAGGTGTGGAGGACAATTCTTCTCAAGACTGATACAAAGCAATTGCACTTAATGAAAGAAAAAGATGGAGAAAAAATGCCTGCAGATTCTTTCAGTGGTTTTACAGTACATGAAGTTAGACACTCATCAAATTGAGTAGGAAAGCAGGTTAGGGTTAAATGTTAAGTCTTGATGTTGGATCACAATACGACTACTTCTCAAAATGAAGTCACCAAACCCCAAGCATTCTCCACAGTGAAGATAACATAACCCATAACACCTTTCTTCAAAATCATAAAATGCACAGAGGCCTCAAGCTTTTTTATTAATTCTGAAGAAATCCATCGCTCCTGGCTTTAAGAAAAGCTGATATGTGAGCTGAGGTGGCAAACCGCATCGCTGACCAGCCATTCCCCTTTTAGAGTCTATAATGTATTTATTCCACATCGGCTGCCAGATGGATCTGCGCCAAAAAGATATGTCTGTTCACTAAAAGCTGACGAGTCAGACAGTGGAGACGGCCTGAGAGGAGGAAGAGAACATGAGGGCAAGCTATTGGTTCAGTGACTGAGCCAAAGAGCGGAGGACGGCAAAGGGATAAGATGTCTACTTATGAGGGTTTGCGGAGGAGAGCCTTCCTTCAACTGCTGTAATTAGCAAAGAAGGCCCTTTTTCTTGTCTTTGGAAGATGCTCTGCAGACAGGTGATTAATGGGCGTAATTGAGGGCTGGAGCGTACTCTGTCTACAGCTTTGCATGATTCTTACATCTTGACTTCACTGATGGACCCTCTTTCATTCTCTAGTGTAGTGAGGAAACATCTTTAATGGCCAGGCAGGATTGATCCCCGCCCCCTCCCCCAGAGTTGGCTTCAGACTGTTTCAAGCCATAAATTTCACCTTCCTCTTTTATAAACCTCACAGTGTTATATTGGTTGGCACTGCAGTCTATACGTCACCTGAAAAGGATAAAGTTAACGTTTCGGTGGAGGGCAACTTGTCTCCACAGACACTGGCTACTGCATTTTTGGAAAGAAGATTCACAGTGACAAAGATGGAGGGGCGGGGGTAAATGGGTGTAGTTTTTCTTACAAATTTCATTAGGGGAAATCCTTTGGGTATATGTAAATGGAGCTGAGTTTCTAGTAAATCACATTATTGACTTCTACACAAACATAGAGGTAACATTTTTCCCCTCTTTCTTCTTCATACTAAAAATACCAAACATCCAACAACCAGCCTCCAAAATAAACATACAGAACAAATTACAGTTTCTAAAACAGTCAAATGAAATTATAATCATCCTTAGAAAGGAGGATCTATTCAAAGTGTACTTTATGGAAAGATACGTCAAAGTATAATTTGCTTCTATTAAATTCAAAGAAGGTAGCATGTGATGGAGTGGTTTTCACTCCCGCCTCGAAGCAAGAAGGCTCCTTGTTCACAGATGAAAAAAACAAACACTTGAGATCACATTTGTAGCCACCTTTGCCCCCAAATCCTGACTATTATAAAGTTAATTTTTGAGTCTACCCTGGCCCGGGATGTTATTTCAACTGGGCAATACCCCCACTTAAAATAAAATGTATAATAATAATAATCATAATATCCAGTAAGAATATACAGAATATAAGATAGAAATTGTTCTTTGTGAAAACGTATTAATTATATATGTTACATTTTAAGAAATACTATTCAAACAGTAAAGAAGATTAACATGATCTGAAATGGAGGTTCTTGCAGTCCACAAGGCACCCTCAGGCCATTAACAGACTATCTTCCAAAGAAAAATGTCCTAATAAGTCAGAAAGGTAAGCAGTGAAAACGATCTTTATCGACTTTTAGGTGATAAATGCCATCTGGTGCGCACAGAGCTGATGACCACAGAAATTCCGAATTAAGAAGGTGTCAATAGTGAGAAAATTCACTTAAGGAGGTTGAGGTGTAATGCTCCCAACACAACAATCTTGGCAAAGGTGACTCCTGTTCTTTTCCCATTGTTGTCGGACATGGGAGACTATTGATAAGAGATGGAGACTGGGAGGCAGCTGTTGATTTCAAGGGTTCAGGATGCCAGTCAAAACGTTTCCCTCGATAAATGTCCTTCTTCTTTTCCTTTTAGCTTTTCCCTTCAGGGGTCGCCACAACCTATTCTCTGTGTCCTCCACTCCACTCCACTTCAACTAACTTCATATCCTCTCTCACTACGTCCACAAATCTTCTCTTTTGTATTCCTCTAGACTTCCTGCCTGGAAGCTGGAAGCTGGAAGCTCCAATTCCAGCATCCGTATATTAACTATCCCTCCCCTGTACATGACCAGACTATCTCTGTCTAGCTTCTCTGACATTCTCTCCAAAACATCTAATGTGCTGTCCCCCTGATGGACTAATTCCTGATCCTATCCATCCTCATCAAACCCAAAGAAAACCTCAACATCTTCATCTCTG
Source organism: Fistularia tabacaria (assembly GCA_901007705.1). Classification (NCBI taxonomy): domain Eukaryota; kingdom Metazoa; phylum Chordata; class Actinopteri; order Syngnathiformes; family Fistulariidae; genus Fistularia; species Fistularia tabacaria. Next base: position 27,784 of record CAAKHD010010434.1, read on the forward strand.
CTACCTCCAGCTCTGCCTCCAAACCATACAGCATTACTGGTCTCACCACTGTTTTGTAAACCTTTCCTTTCATTCTGGATGATATTCTTCGATCACATAGAACCCCTGACACTTTTCTCCAACCATTACAACCTGCTTGAACCCTTTTCTTTTCCTCTTTTCCACACTCTCCATTGCTCTGGACTGTTGACCCTAAGTACCTGAAATCCTCCAACTTCTTGATCTCCACTCCCCGTAGCCTCACTGTTCCACCCAGGTTCCTCTCATTGACACACAACCTTCATTCCTCTCATTTCCAGAGCATACCTTCACCACTCAAGATTTTCCTAAAACTGTTCCCTGCTCTCACTACAGATCACAATATCATCTGCAAACATCATGGTCCATGGAGATTCCTGTATAACCTCATCTGTCAGCCTGTCCATCACCACTGCAAACAGGAAGGGGCTCAGAGCTGATCCCTGATGAAGTCCCACCTCCACTTTGAAATTCTCCGTTTCACCAACAGCACACTTCACCACTGTCTCACAACCAGCATACATGTCCTTAACCGGTCTAATACAATTCTCTGCTACTCCAGACTTTCTCATTCAAAACCAGAGTTCTTCTCTCAGCACCCTGTCATTTGCTTTTTCTAGGTATACAAAAGCGTAACACAGCTCCCCCTTACATTCTCTGTGCTTCTCTATTAGCATTCTCAAAGCAAATACAGTATCTGTAATACTCTTTCAAGGCATGAAGCCATACTGCTGCTCACAAATACTGACTTTTGCTCTCAGTCTAGTTTCCACTACTCTTCCCCATAACTTCATTGTATGGCTCATCAACTTTATCCCTCTATAGTTACTGCAATTCTGCACATCCCCCTTATTCTTAAAAATGGTTCCAATCACACTTCTTCTCCACTCTTCAGGCATCTTCTCTCTCTCTAGGATCCTGTTGAATCATCAAGCCAGAACCTCTACCGCTGCCTCTCCTAGACATTTCCAAACCTCCACAGGTATATCATCTGGACCAACTACCTTTCCATTCTTCATCCTCTTCAAAGCCCTCTTCACTTCACTTTTAATAGTCACTGCGACTTTGTGGTCTACCATAGTCACCTTTTCTACCCTTCCCTCTCTTTCAATTTCCTTATTCATCAGCTCTTCAAAGTACTCTTTCCATCTTCCCATCACTTTTGCAGCATCTGTCAATACATTTCCCTCTCTATCCTTAATCACACGGACCTGCTGTACATTCTTTCCGTCTCTACCTCTGTTTTGCCAACCTGTATAAATCATTCTCCCCCTCCTTACTGTCCGACCGAGCACACAAGTCATCGTATGCCCTTTGTTTTGCCTTTGCTATCTCTATCTTTACCTCACGCTGCATCTTCCTGTCTGTTCTCTTCAGTCGCCTCAGTGTCCCACTTCTTCTTTTCTAATCGCTTTCCCTGTATACAAGGTCTCCTTATCTACTTTCCTTCCAGACGACACACCAAGTACTCTCCTACCTGTCTCCCTGATCACATTGGCTGTAGTTGTCAAGTCATCTGGAAGCTCTCCCTGACCACCAAGAGCCTTTCTCATCTCCTCCCTGAAAACCATACAACACTCCTCCCCTCCCTACAACTTTCTCCTCTGCTCTGCCTTTGTCCTCTTGAGCTTCCTTGTCATCAGAGTCATCCTACAGTACACCATCCTATGCTGTCTGGCTACACTCTCACCTACCACTACTTTGCAGTCACTGATCTCTTTCAGATTACCTCTTCAATACAAGATGTAGTCTACTTGCGTGCTCCTTCCTTCACTCTTATAAGTCAACCTATGTTCTTGTCTTTTCTGGAAAAAAGTATTTACTACAGACATTTCCATCATTTTTTGCAAAGTCTACCACCATCTGTCCCTCTTTGTTCCTATCCTGGATACCAAACCTGCCCATCACTTCACATGTCCATTGAAGTCTGCCCCAATGACCACTCTCTCATTTCTGGGGATATTCTGCATCAATTCATCTAACTCATTCCAGAACTTCCCCTTCTCCTCTAACTCACATCCTACCTGTGGGGCATAGCCACTCACAATATTGAGCATCACACCTTCAATTTCTAATTACAGGCTCATAAGTCTATCTGGCATTCTTTTCACCTCCAGAACATCGCTAACAAACCCCTCCCTCAAGATAACCCCTTCAAAGTCCCTACTCTCAGTCCCAGACTCTTGCCTTTCCTCTTCTCTCTCTGCTTCCAAACACGCCTTCCTTCTCTCCTTCTTCGACCCACAGTAGCACAATTTCCACAGGTACTCTGTAGGTTATTGGCACAAATGGCAGTCGTTGTTAACCCGGGCCTCTATTGATCCGGTATGAAATTTTTAGGTTCGATTCGCATATTTGGTTTTGGCAAAAGTTTTACGCTGGATACCCTTCCTGACGCAACCCTCTGCATTTATCCGGGCTTTGGACCAGCTCAAGGAGACACTGACCTGTGTCCACCCGAGTCTGGGTCCAGGAGACACCGGCCTGTGCCACCCTGAGGCTGCATTCCCTCGATAAATGTCCTTTATGTGCTGTATTGTAATTTCAGGCAAAGACACATTAAAAAAAAGGCAGGCAAATCTGGCTTCAAAGTGTAAAACAGATAAATGCCTCATACTTGTGCTGCAATTGGTAGTTATTCAATGAAAAATAGACAAAAAAATAAAGAAACAAAAAAATCCATTTAGGCTGTTCCCTTCATGCGGCACCAGAGCAAATCATCAGTCTTCATCTAGCAATATTCTTTGTATCCTCTGCACCCTCACAAATTTAACTTCATGCTCACTTTCACTACATTCATAAAATTTCCTTTTCGGCCTTACTCAAAGCCTGCTGCCTTACTGTTCCAACCATAGCATCCCTCGACACAGATATTCACGATCCCTCCTCTGTGCTCCACCAAACCATCTTAGTATAGTTTACATACACAAACGCAAACACAGACATATATGGATATATATATATATATATATATATATATATATATATATATATATATATATATATATATATAGAGTCATGTTTCATTTATATATATATATACATATATATACATATATATATATATACACACACACAAACACACACACACACACACACACACAGACACACACACACACACACACACACATACATACATACATACATACATACATACATACATACATACATACATACATACATACATACATACATACATACATTCATACATAAATACCCCTATTCCAGTGGGGTACATTCTACATGGCATCAATAAGCTGAATTCAAGCCAATGAAATGAAGTAAACAGTTGTGTTTGATCTCAATGTGCTTCTTTCAAACTTTGCAATACAGACCTGTTCCTTCAGGGGGGACATGAAAAAGTCATTTCTTGCACAATTGCTTCCTGAAATAGGTTTCAAGCTTGTAATGGTGTTGTGAAGTTTTTGAATGGCACCTCTGAAGTAAATCATAATTATTTTCCCATTCAATTTCTGTTCTATGAATAGTGTCTCAGTAAAAAGTATGGCTTCTTCCATGTATCTCAAATTCAATCGTTTTTTCTCTTTATTGCAAAACCCTTGCACCATGACATGCTGCCATTCTTCATGAAAAATCTTAAATTGGGTTCTAGTAAAATGGGCTCTGCAATTATTGTGGATCAAAAAGCTTCATTGAGTGGCTGGATCAAAATTAATGTTGCATGAAGGAAAATGGTCATCGCTTAAAATGAGAAGAGTGCATTCAGTGCTGCTATGACTGACCCTCATGTGAAAGTGAAAGCCCTGGATGACTGACATGCAAAAACCAAGTGCATGCTGAAAACATGTTAATGAGAACAAACACTGATGAATAAATGCATGGTGCATTTTATCCAGTATCAATCAATACATATACAGAAGGTCATATTTTTGTTGCTGTTTCATGCATCACATGATGCCCTTAGCCACGCCATACCCTGAAAAGCCTGCAACGAGTGTGTTTAATGAAGTTTGCCTGGGATTTTTTAAATTCATATTAATCGGACATCTACTGCATTGTTAAATATGGATGAAAACTTTAGTAATAAAATGACGGGTGCTTACTGGACATATTATGAGTGTTTGTCCAAGTCTCTGGACAGAGATCTCAGATGTTCTTCCTCAAATCTGCTAGAACCAGCTTAGGGGTTAATGCTCCATGTGAGCTGATCGCTGCTTGGACCACTTTGATCGTGCTGCTTTGACCACATTGATCGTAGCTTCGCAAGGTAAGCCTTGCGAAGCCACGATCAATGCCTGTGTACTCTCATTCAGTCCTACCTTTTCAAGCCAAGGGCATGTTTTTGAAATGTCAGCCACTCCTTCAAGCTGATTGGCAGCAATTGCCAGCACCTGAGATTCTCCAGAGGCTCCTCCAAGGGAAGTGGCAGATTATTTTTTTTGTTAGAATCTCCCCCGGTCTGTCCGGTCTGTCCGGTTGTCCCTTGAGAGTCCGAGCCCGTAGGGATCTGCACTTCAGGGAAAAGTTGCAGTTTGCGTGGAGTCTCGTCAGAATCACGGGCGGTGTGGCCCCTCCAGGGTTCCCAGCAAGACTGCTGGCGTGGTTTTCTTTATAGGCTCGTCGTATGTTCTGGCATTGTACTGGGTTTTCGGTGCATGTTCTCGCCACCGCTGGCGGTAGCGAGAATCATTGGGGGCAATCGTTGGGGGCAATCTTCCCAATTATTACCACTGAAAATCCTTTTCATTTCACTGCAGTTAGCAACTTCTCATGAAATGCAGCGGTTGGAAAATCATTTTTCAAGATGTGTTTCATATTTTCAGTCTGGCTGGGCTTGGTTCCGAAAGTATCTTGTATTCAAAAGTTATTAATCTAAGGCAGTGCCTTGAATTGTTGAGTTATTGAATTAGAGCATATAAAAATGGTTCACAGATCTACTTTAAAATCACATAGTAAAGTTTATATTAACTGAGAAAGTTATTGGTCTGACTTCAAAATGCTTTGGGATGGAGATAAAAAAACAAACTTAACTGATAAACTAACATTGATTATCTGTACAGAGAGGAGGACTGCTGCCTTTATTTCATTCGGGCCACAGCTGCCGTCATTAAGTGTCAGCAGGAAATTACAAAAACAACAACTATTATTATTATTGGTAGTAGTGTTATTATTATTACTAATATTAGTGGTATTATCAGTAGTATTACTATCATTAGTTTTATTAACATTATTATTACTTTTTTTACCATCTTGTACTATGTTCGTTTGTTTTAGTTTAAATTTCATTCCCTGAAACCTCTTCCCTCTGACCGGTTGCTGGATATTGTTTTTGATGCTCCTGTTATTTTTTCCCTGCTTGCAGGCCACTTAACACTATTTTTTCTTGTCTGGAGGTTTCTCTCACTTCCAATGTTGTTTAGTTTTCAACATAGTTATTCAGTTATTCAGTATCCACACACATAGTTGATGAGTCCTTAACACCATTGTCATGCACTTCTCGTCGTCTTCTCTTGAGCTGCATTACATGAAACAACCCTCATTCAAAATAATGGAAAACACGTTGGGTTACTTTGTATTTTGATATTAGAGTGGAGGGGGCTGTCTGTGATCTTTGGAGTGTGGGTTGCAGCGGTGCAGGATCCCTGCATATTAGGACTAGACGTCCCACAGGCCACCTGCTGTGTTAGACCTAGGGAATAACAAACTGGCCCTTTCAGGAGGGACCCACAGCAGAAATGGTGCACCCCACCGCGGCCCCAGACCACTCCCACCAACCTGTCAGACTGGCAGCGTAAAGGGAGATATGGGCTGCAACCATAATAACTTAGAACCTTAGCAGCAGGAGGAACTTTGGCAGTTGCTGCAGGAATTTAAAGACATTTTTGCCCTGACAGAGGAGGAAGAGGGGCCTGACACATCAGGTGCAACATGACATTGATACTGGTGCAGCCCTGCCCATCAAGATGCACCCCTGCCGCCTTCCCCTGGCACACAAGGCAACAGCTCAAAGCGCTAGAGGAGATGCAGAAGGCTGGCATCACTGAGACATCTGACAGTCCATGGGCCTCAGGTTATTTAATGGTCAACAAGAAGAAGAGCCTGAAATTGAGGTTCTGTGTTGACAACAGGCCACAACAGCGTGACCAAGAAAGACTCACACCCATTGCTCCACATCGATGAGCCCCACTTGGTATCTGGATCATCCTGGTTCTCCTCGTTAGACCTACATAGTGGGATTTGTCAAGTGCCCCTCAGCCCTGAAGCCAGACAAAAGACTGCTTTCTGTACTGGCACAGGATTTTGGCAGTTTCAAGTAATCTGTTTCATCCTGTGCAATGCCCCAGCCACGTTCCAATGGCCGATGGAGAGGGTGCTGTCTGACATCCCCCGACAGGAATGTCTGATCTACTTAGATGATGTGCAGGTCCATGGGAGCTCATTCCATACAGCTTTGGGGGCCCTACAGCGGGTTCTAAAGAGGATATCGGAGGCTGGTCTGAAGCTTCACCTCGACAAGTGCTGCTTTATAAAAAAGGAGCTGGAGTTTCCGGGGTACAGAGTTGGGGGAGAAGGCATTGCCACATTGAATGAGAAGGTGCAGGCAATAAGAGACTGGACAGTCCCCACAAATCTGTGAGAGCTGAAAAGCTTCAGTGGTCTGAAAGTTTGTGCATAGCTTCTCATGCATTGCTGCACCCTTGTTCCACCTGCAGCAAAAAGACAGTCATTTCTCCTGGACACCTGAGTGGGGGCAGGCCATTAGCGGTTTAGAGAAAGCCCCCCCGTGTCAACACTGACGGAGTTTCCACCCCACATCTTTGCCTGTGACTAGCTGCAGAAAGCAGGCATGAGACAGACAAGAAATTATGACATGAGGGCCAGAGGAAGGGACTTTTTCACAGGGGACCTGATGTGGGTGTACAGTCCAAAGAGGAAGAAGGGCTGGTGCCCTTAAGTTGGACAGTCAGTGGGTGGGGCCTTTTGAGGTATTGAAGAAGCTGGGTGCGGTGGTCCAGCTGCCTCCGAGGGGGAGATGGGTGGTCCTCCACAGGGGCAGGCCCCATACAGAGGTGATGCACATCCACATTGAAACCCTGGATCCTCAACACCTGCCCGGAGAAATAAAACGGCTACACCCCCAATGTCAGGGCCCCCGTAAAAAAAAACCACACCTTCTTTGAGACTGCAAGTGCAGCTGCTGTTGTTCACTGCAAGGCAGCCCCAGAGACAGAGAAGGCGTCCAGCGAATGGGGGTTTCTTTGTGGAACCACTATTTACTCAGGTGCTCAGTGACAATCATGCAGGGGAAAAGCCATAACAGAAGAGGTCAAAGACAAGAACCTATCCAAAGCAGCAGAAAGAACAACACCATCTAATATAGGAATTTGACTGCAACTTGTATCCACTCCTGAGCTAGTTACTCGCAAGCTCGCCTACTTTGATTGAAAGCATAGAGTTCATGGCCTTTCTCCATATGCCTATCTCTTTTGCCTTGGGAGTTCGGAGAATTACTTTTTATGACATATCAAACATTATAAAAAGCATGCTTACTATAAGCATGTGCATGAATATTCTCCCTCCCTCTCTCGCCCCCTGAAAAATGAGATCTTCCACAGACATATAGGGTTAGGTTAGGGCTATGTTTTTTTCAGAATAGGCGTTGCACTGATTTTACTTCATCAAATTGATGGCATATGCAAAATAGACAGTGAACCTGATAGCATTTATATGTGTAATTGGAAAGGTAACAGTACTACAGCAATACTGACCCACAATAGTTGTGAGTTTTCTGCCCTGCTGAATTGCATTTCCTCTTGCCCATTGGTTTAAAATGTCTCATAATCTCCTCAGGACAAACATTTTATTTGTGTAATTTGGGTTGGAGGGTGTGAAAATAAATAGGAAAACAAGACTGTTCTTTTTAAATTGATTTGGACCCTTTGATCCTAGTCTCTGCAGTTTGTTTATTCAGTTTCATGTGAGATCATTCATCTGGTGAACTTCACATTAACAAACCCTTGGGGGAACCAGAATGGGAAAGCAATGCTATATGTTCAAGACACTAACAAACAGAAAATATTGTTGATACAGACTGACAAATTTGCTACTATGATGGATACATCTGAGTTCTGGCAACAAAATGTCTTATTTGTATTTGATGAAGACTTGTGAATATTTCAAACCTCACAGCTCCCCAGGCCGATATGCTTAACAGCAGTTTGCACCTTAAGTAAAACAACATTGAGCGTTATAAGTGTAAAGTTAGGGAACAAAATACACTTACTTCGACTTGTAAAGTGCTTCCTAATTACAATGCTCACTGACTCCTGCTTGATGATGTTTTCTGGTCTGAGCTTAGTTGTTAACCCTGATTACATCTAGCGGCAGACAGGGGCTTAATTTACATGCAAATAATAATCCGCTTCACAGCTCATCAGTTTGACAAGAGCTATGTTAATTACATGTAAAGCCATAAATTGTGGATTAAAACATGTATGTGTTTTACTCCATGATTATATCTAGTGATTGGTAAATGATTCTCTGACAAAGGAATGCTACCAGAGCTAAAGACAAAAGAAAGGCTCCTTTTGAATTGCAAGGAGCTCGGGAAAGCTCAACTGAAGTTGGCACAGTGAGGATCACTATGTGGACTAATGATAAAATGTCATTGTAAGTCATATGAACTGCATTCCCATCAGCTTTATACAAGACAACGGCTAATGATTTGTCCACCACAGTACTAACAAAATGAGGAAAAATAATTTTTTTAGTAACAGTATTTCCTGCTTGCATTTCTGGGCTTATGTTGTGTGTTCCGTGTTCTGCTGCATGCAGGCATGCACATACGCACATACGCAGTCACACACACAGCCACGCACGCAGTCACTCAAGCACGCGTGCAGAAAAACACACATGCACCCCTAACCAGATTGCAAAGGCAGCTCTAGTAGGAGATGCACCACTAACACATTCACACACATCCATACACTAATGGTGCAGCATTATATTGTATAAGTTACTTAGTTACTGTCTTAAAGCACACTTCAGCAAAGAACTAGAGATCCGTCAAGTAGGATTCCACTTGACCACCCGACGAATGCCAGTTATGAATGTGCATACAACTTAACAGGTCATCTGTGTTCAAATACTTACAAGTGCTTACACTATAAAATATTTTTTGTTTTGGGGTCATGTTATTTAATGACTACACAGGGTTCTATATTATCAGCTGCAAATGTTGTGAGGACAGTTAATGTTCTGTCTTAAATCCAATTTCTTTATGAAGTGTTTACCAAAGAATATTGGTGTGTTAACATCACAGCAAAAATTAAAAAAGCCACGGATGACCACTCGAATCCACTGTGTCATGTCTCCAGGAAAATGTCAAAAATTAATACATAAATAAACAAGCAAAAAGAAAACAACATCATTGTTAACATTGCTTCTTCAGTCGACAAGGAGATAGCAAAAGTGCTTGTTTTAAATTGTGATGAGAAATCTACATAATCTTGACTGTGATAGGTATGAGAGATAGGGTGCTGCAAGGGAGATTCAAGATGCTGCATTGGGGGCGCAAAAAGCAAATGCATTTGCTTAAACAAAGGGAGCATTATCTCTCTCTCTCTCTCTCTCTCTCTCTCTCTCTGTCAAACAATTTGAAAAAGGCAAGAAATAACACACATAGAATAATGAATGGAAGAAGCCCCATTATACCCCTGATCAACAGTCATAAACATGTCATGTGACTGTTGAAGAAATGTAATAAATATGTCTTGAATGGCAAGGAACCAACACAAACACAAGCTTACACTAATGAAAAACGTTCCAAACTCAATGACAAAATACAATATGTGTCATGTGCATGACAAATCCTATATTTACTTTCGAATGTATTTGACATTATGGAAGTAACATGAGTAGTATCTGACTGAATGTATAAAACCTAGAACTACAACTACATTCAAGAATAACTAATCTGAATTTTGAATATATAGTACTAAAAAATAAAGATTTTTGTCATTATCTTGTGGCATTTGAATATATATATACTGTATATATATACATATACACACATTTGTGAAACGCAACTGGGAGGCCAGAACAGAGAGAATTTTGTAAAGCTGTTATGGCTTCACCTCAATGCACAGCTTCACTTGTCATAGCCGCGCTCGTCAAAGGACGCACGGCTGCCTAATACTGGCAATCAGTGAGGGCTTAAAAGCCATAGCCTCAACCTTACTGGTTGCTGGGTTGTGGCCACCCTGTTGTTTCTCTCAGTGATGGTGTGACACTCTCAATTCCTGGCCACACAGTAGTGCCTCTCCACACCTGTTTTACTTTCTACTGTGCGCTTTCCTGTCTATTGTTCTGGGTTTGTTTGTGAGCATCGTGGCCTTTTGCTGTCCCCCTTTGACTTCTCTGGGCATCGTTGCCTTTTTCTGCTGACGAAGAGCCCCCTTCTTAGTCTGTATGGGGACTTGTCTTCTTGGTCTCTCTCTGTGTATGTCATCACTCTCTTCTGTCCTCCCTTTGTTGTCTTACTCCCTGAGCCAGTATTAGGGACTGCATCTCCTGTTCTGTCTTCCTTCTGTCCCCAGAGCCAATGAAAGGATTCCAACCGTGCCGGGCGAGACCTCCCTGGGGTTCCTCGGCCAGACCTTCAGAACCTCATTGTTCTCCTGCCTGGCCTCACGGTAATGGCCGAGCCCTTCCTGTGTCCCCTGCCCTGACGGTGGATGCTAGCACTGTCCTGCCCGGCCTACTGGCACAACCTTGTCTCACCAAGTTCCCAGCCCCATCGGTAGCGGCCTGTGTCCCCCTGCCATTCCTGCCCTCATCTGTCTTCGAGTAACCATTCATCTTTTCATCATTCATTGTTCCCTAAGTAAACTTGTTTTTTGAACCCCATCTCTGTTGATGCGGAGTCTTGTGTCAAATCATGACAAAAGCAAGGATAAAAAAATAAATAAAATATTGTAAAAAAATAAATAAAATATTGATACAGATACTATCTATAAACATACTATAAAATATAGAAGCATAGAGCATAACACACAAATCAGCTCACATGTTGGATCTACTTCAGTATTTTTGCAGAATAACCTCTGAACACCATTTGATGCGTGGGCCAAATTCTTAAACCTTCACAATAAGGTTTGTGGCACTTTTTACTAGATCACTGTGAGAAGCATTCACAGGTGGCTTCAAGTGGTGCACCCCAATGGTGTGAAGCTGTTCAGGAAATAGGCTGCAGAAATAATGAAAAACTACTTTAAAAAAAAAAAGTATCTGGATACACAATTGCCAGTGAAGCCAGACAAGTGAGTTGTATCAAGTTGAATGACAATGTTATATGTCAGGAGTGAAAGAAGAAAGTGAGAGGGGAAGAAAATAAACAGTCAGTGCTGAGGCGGAATTGTATCTCAAAGTAACAAGAATCAGTGGTGGAAGGGCAAGGAAAAGTGGTAGTAATCCCTTTATGTGCGCTGGTTGGTATTACTTATGTTAATGCCAATCATTAATATACTTTGGAGCACAAAATACTGTGAATCTATTTGATTATTCATTGTGAGCCCCTGATCTACAATATATGATGTAAAGGTTGCATTCCATCTCAAGCAGCAGTATTTCATTCAAATTCATTTTCATGAAATGTGGTTGGAACCGCCATGTTGCATGCCCACCCTGATTTCTATTGTTATCCAGCTAATTATCTTCCTCTGGAAATACATTGTACCTTGAGTACTTCATGGTTATGTCTGTATTTCCCCATGGGCATTTGCATAGATGAGAAATTAAAGGCAAATGTTTCTGTCATTGGAGGGGTTGTGGGAGGTGGGGCATGTTCTGTCTTTGCATCATTAGTCATTATCGGGTCATGGGGCCATTGCTCCATTAAAGTCATATTGAATAATTGCTTTAAATATCCAATGGCTATTACTTATGCAGCTGATAATAACAGTGTGAGATATGATCTTATTTGGTAGAAATTAATTAACATGAATCGAAACAATCAGGAGTTACCTTTTTGCAGTTTCCATGTCAGGAGCAAAATAAATGCTTTTCTATCATTTGTATAAGGATGACTTCAAAGTAAAGTGATGTTATCACAGGATAAAGGCAACAAGAGAATCATGTATTCAAAGGGTTACAAGTTTGGAGATAAAAGATGCAGAGGGAAATAAAAAAAAAAGTATTTTTAAATGTTGTCAGGTAGCAAAGACTACAGTATTCAATTAAATCTGTATTTCTTGATATAGGTTTCTCACTCTTCCAGGAGTGAAGGATGCCCAAGGAAAGGGTGTACAGATTGCACTGATGTGAATCATATTGACTTTGATCCAATGATAGGTGTGCAAAAGGTCTGCAAAAGTTTCCAAATGACAGAGCAAGGAGGAGAGCCTTAAAAACTGAAAACATTCAAGGTTGAAGTACAGATGAACTGACATGGACATTTGTCTGTAAAATTATGTAATATAAAACTCAAACTTCAAACAATTGTACACACATTTCAATCAAAAAAGTTGCATAGATGCCGGCAATAGATATTAAATGGGGTTTCTGGGAGAAAAAACAAACGATCATTATCCTAAATCCTACACACACACAAACAAAAGTTTGTGTATCATCTGACCATCATTCTTGCCAAGACATGAATTGAAAAGTTGCACAAAATGACACCATGCTGTCTTCATTTTGAGAGTGATTTTTATATGTTCACATTATCAGTGTGCAGCTAACCAGTGAAGAACAGCAGCAGTATGTTAATTTCACTCATGTATGACTGTTTAGGACATCTATTTCATCTTCACAAATTGTGCAATGATGTGTTAAAGGCAATCAAAAGAGTTCCCAGCTGGAAACATTATATTTTTCCTCTGATTTTTATAATCTATGGTCAATGGTTCTCACACACACTGACCTGTAATATATTTGAGCACTCTAAGCATCGATCTCATATGACTTGTCTCACAGGTCACAGTCATTTCTCCTGGACAAAATTTATACTAAAGGTTACAGTTTTCAGCTAGAATGCAGCAAATTGCTCCTTTAAACATATGAACCGGTTCAAATAGTGACTGGAACCAGCTCAGCAGGTCCAAACTCATGCCCGTTACCCTGCTTGTTATTTAAAAATACATTTCAATCTGAGACACAATGCCAGACAAGACCTTCAAGGCCCACTTGCAGGCATCCGTCTTCAATTTTCAGAAGTAAATTCTCACAGCAGTCAGTGGAGCTGTCAGAAGTTCAAGCAGCAGTCAGATGATGGTGGGATATATACCAAAACTTTCTCTAGTATTAATAGGAAGGTTAAAAGTAGGCATGTTATTTTCAAATATGATTATTGCAGTAGTAGCTTTCAAATATATTTTATCAGCACTGAATATTATATGGTGGTTGACATGAAAGCAACAAAAAGTCAGTTAAATAGTGTATTGTATTGTGTGCCGTGGGTAGTCATGGACCCCAGAGCATAAATCATTTTATTGTTTTCTTTAGAAGGCATATACAGTATCTCTTATGAATGAGATAACAAACAAAAAAGATCTGATCGTAAAACACCTCTGATTGAAAAGACAAAACATTTTCAATCTTCAGGAGTCTCTGCAGCGAATCAACTTCCTCCAAGACAAACCATTTCTCATCAGAAATCTTTATTACAGTATGACTCAACTTTGAAATTTGAGAATATGTTTCTGATGCCTCCTGGTATATTCAAATATATTTACCTCTACATATGTCACAACAGTATGATATACCTACCATGAAACTGTGATATAAAATCATCACGGCCAGTTGGTTCGATATTTCTCAGTGGATTTCCGAATTTTACTGCTACAGATTGAACTAGGCTTTCTACTAACCAAATAAAGACATGACATGAGTAACCATCAGATAGATGATGCAATAACCAAAAAATAAAAATAAAATAAATTAAAAAAACACAACAAGAGAATGAGAGACAGAGAATGGTTCTGCAAACACAATGGCAATCAAACGTGCCCCATTGTCCCCAAAACACAACTTATTTTTACACCAGCACTCTAAGACATTTTTATTTCTCAGCAGCTAATGGCCAGTCCCCGAATTAGACTGGCTTCTTATTTGACAACATGCAAGCTTTGGAAATTAGACTGATTGGATGGGACATGAGATGGATCTGTAGCAACAAACCTTTTCATTAAAGCAAAACTAAGATGGAAAGATCTGTCAGGGTATGAGGCTTCATGTTTGCATCAAACCTTGTAATGTCACAAGTTGTCTTGGTATTGAAAAGATATTCATGCCATTCTTATTCGTACATTAGATAAATATACCAGGACAGCATCGTGGCTCAGTGGTTAGCACCTCTGCCTCACAGTAAGAAGGACACTGGTGGAGCCTGTGGAGTTTTCATATTCTCCCCGTGTCTCTGTGGGTTTCCTCCAGGTTGTCCGGTTTCCTCCCACATTCCAAAACACAAGCAGAGGGTTCATGGGGAAATTGCCCAGAAATATGAATGGGAGATTGAGTGGTTGTTTATCTCTGTATGTGGGGATCGACTGGTGAGCAGAGTGTACCCCACCTCTCACCCAATGAGAGCATGGATAGGCTCCAGTATCCCTGCAACCCATAGTGCAGGATAAGCAGTACATAATGGAAGGATTGATATAAATGTACTATTTTGGAAGTATGAGGAAAGACAATGAAGATGATGATGAATTCAAACTTTACTCCTCAACTCCTTAACCACACTCAAAAGAGCAGCTTGTGCCAGAAAACACCGGGGCGTAAACCTAGCCAAGCAAACGGTCCTGTAGGGTAAGAGGCACCTCCCCTAGCAGCAGTGTCTAGCAAATATTCCCCTGGTACACTGGCTGGCTAACAGAGAACCAGCTTGGCAGATGATGTGTCGAGGTCCTCTTTAAGAGCCGGATGCAACCCAAGCATAACCAAAGGTAAATGGTCCACCCATTTGCCATCCTAGAGCGCGGTGGAACCGTTCACACAAGCCAGTATCCTGAGGTGAGTATGTAGCAGTACAGTGCACCTTCACACTCAGCAATCAGAGCTCTGGCACAAACTTTGGACCCCTGTCCATGATGATACCCGATGGGGGGCCAAAACAGGTGACCCAGAGGGAAAGAAATACCCATGCCACATCCAAGGATGTTGTGGAGGACAGCGGGATAGCCTCTGGCCACCATGGTATGATCCATCATTGTGAGCAGGTGTTTAAAACCCTTTGTAGGAGGTAGAGGCCCACCAGGTCAACATGCACATGGTCAAAACACCTGGCCAGAATTGGTAACAGTTGGAGGGGCTACTTAGTGTGCTGTGGAACCTTGGCATAACTTGCAGCTGCCCACCCCTTGACATCCTCGCGGAGACCAGGCCAAACAAACTTTGAACTGCGAGAGGGAGTGAATTGAGTGGAGATGAGATGATGAGATGAGATGTACTTCATTGATCCCAGGATCGGGAAATTATTTGACAGCATTACATACTAGAACAGACAATTCAAAAATAGTAATAAAATAAAATGAAGTCTGGGGTTTAAAAAGGTATAGAATATTATATAAAACTGTCTGAACATATTTACCTCCTCCACCTTCTCCACCTCCCCCCCCGATCTGTAGAGGGTTTGCAGGTGTCTTCCTCTTCTTCCTGAATTTAATCACCATCTCTATAGTATTGCTGACATTTGGCCTCAGGGGATTCAGTTCAGTCCAATCAAATCAAAAACAAATCTGTCCACCAGTGCCCTGTACTCCCCCCTCCTCTCCCCTTCTTATATAACCTCCAACAGCCGAGTCATCCAGAATTTCTGTAAGTGGCATGACTCGATGTTGTACTGGAAGCCAGTGGTGTACAAGGTGAAGAGAAAAGGAGAGTGCACAGTCCCCGGAGAGGCTCCCGTATTACTAACTACCACATTAGATAGAACACTGCCCGGATGGACAGAGTGTGGCCTGCCTGTCAGGTAGTCAATCATCCAGGAGATCGTTGAGCCGTTGACACCCATCACCCACAGCTTCTCACCAAGTAGAAGGGGCTGAATGGTGTTCAAGGCATTGGGGAAATCAAAGAATGTGATTCACGCACTACCTCCTCTAGCATCCAGGTACAAATAAACTTGTTGCAACAAGTAGATAACGGCATCTTGAACTCCCAAGTGGGACTGATAAGCAAACTGCAGGGGGTCAAGAACCAACTTCACTTATGGCCTCATGTGGGATAAGACCAGTCTCTCCAGAACCTTCATCACATGAGATGTTAGGGCCACTGGTCGAAAGTCTTCGAGGTCCGATAGCAACGGCTTCTTGGGTACCAGAACTAGGCAAGACGTCTTCCAGAGCACCGGTGCTTTCACCAGACTAAGGCTCAGGTTGTAGAGGCAGTACAGGGACAGCTGGTTGGGCACAGGTCTTCAGAATCCTCAGGGAGATACCATCAGGACCTAAAGCCTTACGCTGGTGGAGTCTCTCCTGTTGTCTCCTTACCTGGTCTGTGGTCACAGTCAAAGGGGGGCGGTGGCTGATATCCTCAGTGGAATGGGAGGGGTGGGGGAGGGGGCACTGGTATCCACAGTGGATGAGGGGAGGGAGTCGCTGTCAATGGGTGAGGAGGAAGAAGAGATGAGCTGTACAAGAGAGTGAGGGAGGAGGTGTTGATTGGGTCCTTTGAATGTATGAGTGTTGAATCTGTTGAACTGATTCAACTCATAACCTCTCTCCAGGGCCCCCACTGGCTGTCTGTCTCTCCCCTTAAAACAAGTTACGTTCCTTATTCCCTTCCACGTATCCATTACATTGTTCTGCTGGAGCTGGGCCTCCAGCTTCCTCCTGCAGTCGTTCCTGCAAATCCTCAGCATGTCACTGACTCATGCTGCACCCTCCTCAGCTCCCCTCTATGCCCAGACCTGAAGGACCTCTTCTTTTTGTTCAGTACTTCCTTCAGGTCTTTAGTGACCCAGGGGTTGTTGTTGGGATAGCAGCGTACGGTTTGGACTGGCAGGATGGTTGGACGGATGTCCGTCATATTGATGCTGTCCTTCATATTGTTTATGTCCTCCCCATATGGGTCACAGAGGACATCCCTGTCCAATGTGCATTAGAAGCCTCTTGTGTCCATTTCATTACTGTCCTTGTGTGAACAGGATGCCTCAGCAACAGGGGGTCATACTTTGGGGTTAGCAGAACCAGGTTGTGATCTGATCTGCCGGGGGGGAGGGGGGGGGCAGTGGTGCTGTATGCATCTTTGGTGTTAGCATATAGGAAATCTAGTGTTTTATTGTTCCTGGTTTGACAGTCCAGATACTGCTTGGCAGAAAAGTGTCCAAGGAAGCCTGATTAAAGTCCTCAGTAATGTACATGAATGTGTCTGGGTGCTTGGCCATTTGAGTAGTGCTGGTGGAACTGATGATGTCACAGGCAACCGAAGCATCAGCTGATGGAGGGATATAAACAAAGACCACTATGGCAGACATGAACTCCCTTGGCAAATAAAATGGTCATATTCCCACAGCCAGAACTTCTATATCCTGGGTACAGAGACGTTTCTTGATATGTACATGTTCAGGATTACACCATCTCTCGTTCACATACAGTATAACCCCCCCCCCCCCCCTTTCTTCTTACTGCTGCTAATAACGAATTGAGTTGAAGACTCAACGGTGCCAGGCCACTAGAACCTTGGAGCGAGTATTGCCAATGGAGATGTCACAGAGGAGGGCAGGACTACCTTCCTGCACCATTGATGATAGCTGTACACTAGGTCAACCATTGAGAAAATAGTGGTAAACGCCAGCAGTATCGAGAAGTCCTGTATGTGGGAGATGAGATATCGGTCATTTTCGGTGACGTTGTTCAAATGGTGAAAGTCAGAGCAAGGTTGCCGAGACCCATCGGCCTTAGGTTACATGTGGACCAGCAAGGCACACAGGCTGTTTGTTAACTAAAAAAGAAATTCCTAATAATATCTTATCACAATGCACAGTGGGTATTGTATTAGGTACTTGTTCAACAATATAAAAGATGTACTAAATATGCATCATGTTCTCAGAACAACATATTAAAATATGTAACTTAAAAAAAAACAACATAAAAAGTGAACCACATTTTGTGTGGTGTATTGTTAATGTCTAGTTCGTAATAGAAAGAAAATCACTTTGATGAGAGAGACCATGATTTGGGTTTCAATAAGGTATTTTTTGAAAGTACAGTCTTTACTTAAAACATGTCTGATTGAAACAGGAGATGAATGATAGTTACACATTGCAATTGAAGTTTCTTTTATTGTGTGCATGACCTGGGACTTCTCCATGCTTTCATTCCCTGGGCACATCAATTTGTAACATCTTGGTGTTTAGATGAAAAACAGCATATTAGGTTCATTACAATACCACTACATCATTATGTGAGGCAAAAAAGGCCAAGTTATGACAAGCTGACACAGTCACAACATCAGGGCTATATCATGGCAATCTCAAAAATAGTTCCATGCTGTATAATGCATGACTCAGTCAGTAAACCTTAATTTGCTTTACAATCCCAAGGTAATGATGACCTCTTCGGCACATGGATGAAACTCTTGGGCCTACATCCCCTTCCCCCCTCCCATCCACAAGCAATTCCCCCAGCCAGACCCCCCACCCCCCACCCCCACCCCACTCACCTATCTCCCTGAGTACTGTCATAAACACACACACCCACTCCCTCCCCTTCCACAACCATGCCCTCAGCCTAACCTCCAGCCAGGTGCAGAGGGAGCTCTCCAGGTTGAGGCAGAGGAAAGCCAGTGGGCTAGACAACATCAGCCCAAGGGTCCTCAAGGTGCGTGCTGGGCAGCTTGCAGGAGTCTTCCAGCACCTCTTAAACCTCTCTCTGAGGTTGCTGAAGGTGCCTGACCATTGGGAGACCTCCTGCATAGTCCCAGTACCTAAGAAAAGACGTATGAGTACTCTCAATAACTACAGGCCAGTGGCTCTAACATCATGTCATGAAGTCAATCGAAAGGCTCGTACTCCGGCATCTGATGGAACAGCTGTCTTCCTCCCTGGACCCTCTGCAGTTTGCGTATAGGCAGCATATGGGTGTGAAGGATCCAATCATCTTCCTCTCACACAGGGCCCTGTCCCATCTGGAGGGTGTGGGAAGCACTGTGAGAGTCACCGTCTTTGACTTCTCCAGTGCTTTCAACAGTTTCCGGCCCTCCCTCCTCAAGGACAAGCTGTTGAATGTGCAACTTCACCCCGACATCACTGATGGGATCGTGGACTACCTCACAGGACGGCTGCAGTATGTCAGGGTGGACGGCTGTGTTTCTGAGGCCATGACATGCAGCACAGGTGTGGCCAAAGGCACTGTCCTGTCTCCATTCCTCTTCACTCTCTTCACCTCCGACTTCTGACACAAGTCCAGTTCCTGCCACCTCCAGAAGTTCTCTGACGACTCTTCCATCTTTGGATGCATCACCAACGATGACGAGGAGGAGTAAAGAGACCTGTTTGCAAGTTTTGTTGAGTGGAGCAACCAAAATCACCTCCTACTCAACATCTCCAAGACAAAGGAAGTGGTAGTGGACTTCAGGAAGAATATGAGAAGACCTCAACCAATCACTATTCTGGGTGAAGAGGTGGAGATTGTGGACTCCTATTAGTACCTTGGGGTAAATATTAATAATAAACTGGACTGGACACACAACACAGATGCCCTATACAGGAAAGCTCATGACAAGGATGTTCTTCCTGAGGAGACTGAGGTTGTTTGGTGTCTACAGCAGGCTCCTCAAGACCTTCTACCAGTCTATGGTAGCCAGCACACTCTTCTTTGCTATAGTGTACTGGTGGGGCGGTGCCAAGACTGGTGAGGTCAACAGGCTCAACAAGCTTGTGAGGAAAGCCTGCTCGGTGGTGTTGGGACTAAACCTTGACCATCTTGAATCGGTGGCTGTGTGTAGGGTGAAAGACAAACTGGGAGCTATCCTGGACAATCCTTCCCACCCCCTGCGCCACGAGCTGTGGCATATGAGCAGCTCATTCAGCCAACGGCTCATCCCACCAGTGTGCAGAACTGAACGCTTCAGACGCTCCTTTGTGCCCACAGCGGTCAGACTGTATAACAGCAGTCTGGACGGCACACAACCCTGACTGCCTGGTGGGCATCTGTGCGACCATCACCTCATTACTCACTCACCCACTCACACGTGTTGTGCCCCCAACTATGCTGTCCGCAACTCTGTAGTCCACTTTACCTGGATTGACAATACTCTATCGCACCCTGTTTATTTTATCAGTACCAACATCCCATTGTCGTCCCCCATCTGTCCTTACCCATGTCAATTTGATTCTACGCTCACCTTTACTGGCTATTTATTTATTCCACTTTACTTTCCCTCTTACTGTGTATTATTTATCTATATATGTATATGTGTATGTGTATATATGTATATATATATGCTTGTGTATGTATATATCCTTCCTTTCTAACTCTGTTAGACTCTGGACTCCAGCAGGTGTGCAGTGCGGATCATCAGGCCTTGTCAGGCTGAGGTAAAAAGGAGCCTGTTGCCAGCCCTTCGGTGCCAGATTGTTGGTGTCCTACTTGCCTTTCCTTGCAAGTCCCTCGTTCCAGAGCTCTACATCTCGCCTTTCCTCACAAGTTCCTCGTTCCCAAGACCAGAGATCTACATCTCACTGGCTACCTCGCAAGTTCCTGAGACTCCCGGGAGCCCAGAGGTCTGCAAGACTTCCGTGTCTCTAGAACCAACCCGGACCGAGCGTATTCCCCCATTCATGTTGTAAATTAACCCCCCAAAACTCCTTACCCCCTCAGAGTTTTCTTGTATTTGGGTCAGATACTTGCCAAAAACCATGACAGATTGACAGTTTAACAGCTCTGCAATGCATTTAGTAAAAAGTAATGAATAATAAATAAATAAATAAATAAATAAATAAAAGAGAATACCTAAAGCCAAGTTGTTTCTTAATGTTTTTTATTGACCAAAATTTCCAATCCCAACTCAGCCCCCTGCTTTACTTGTATTCCAGCATTAATACCTTAACAGGAGCCTGTCTCTTCTATAGCTTATGAGTTCAATTTATTGAAACATGTGTAGTCAAAACACCAATAGAACAAAATTGGGTGGAAAATCTAGAGAACATTCAATCACTACTTGGGGTGGTGTGGCTAAGGGGGTTAGAGCGGTCGTCCTTAGAACATTCCTGTTTCAATTAATGTGCTCCTCATAGCCAGTCCAAGTGTTGTTGGGCAAGACACTGAACCCCTCAATGCTCCCCTGGTGCTGCTCCTTTGCTGCCATCTGCACATAATTCATCCATAATGGATTAAATGCAGTGGTAACATTTTGCTAATGTTGGGCTCTTTGTATAACTGAATGTGACAATAAAGGTATTTCTTCTTCTTGTAAAATATTCAATATTAGGTACAGTAGCTTAACACTGACATTGACAAAAGTGCTGGGTGCTGTGTCTATCATAGCATCAAAGGACAACGAAAACCAGTATTCTCGTCAATAGAAATGGCCTGGTTATCCCACGCTACCATATTTGTGATCCGTTCAGTGACTTTCTTAGCTTTTACGCTGTTATGAGGAAATGTCTCTCCATTTAAGAGCACCCTCAAGAGTCAGCTGCTTTTATTTAGCTGTTGTTTTGGTTGGATCTGTATTTTCCTCCTGTTGCTTCCGTTTATAATTTCTTTTTATAAAGACGTTATGAGGATTGATATATTAAACGAGGCTCTGCTTTGGCAAGACACACAAAAAGGCTTTTATTGCAAATATTGCAAATGGCTTCGGAACTCTTAATTTTCATTTTAAAGGTAATTAAACCAGTGACATCATAGTTGCTTGTTTTGTAGGTTGTGGGACAAATGTGTGCTTGCCATGACTCATTTGTCCCCGCCGCGAAGATGTCCTGATACAGTGTTTCCTTTCAGCACAAACTGAACAGGGAATTAACTATGAAGAAGTCAGCAATGTCTTTATAAGTATCAGGAGTATATTCTGCTAATTTTGACCCCATTTCATTCTTTAAAAATGGCCAGTCTCAGCACAATAAGCATCAGAACCAATACAATTGAAACAAGGGAGATGGAAAAAATGATAACCACAAAAATGTCTGAAAAACTAGATAGGTCAGCATTAAAAGTGATACTATAGCAGTTATTTTAGATTTAGTCTTAGTCTCTGTCTTATGGACTAAAATTTGTTTTAGTTTTAGAAGAATTTTAGTTTTTTATATATGTCGCAGTTTTAGTCCAATTCTAGTCGACAAAAATGAAAAAAAAATAGTCTAGTTTTAGTCAATTTCAATATAAAAACCACACACAATTACATACATATATACACATACATACCCATACCTACATATAATATATATACACATATACGCAATATACACATACATACATATACATACACATTTACACATAGATAGCACACACAAGCAAGAATAAATAGATTAAATGAGCCAAAGTGACCCGTGGTAGTTATGGGCACCACACATGATGACGGAGTGATGGGGTGGCGGTAGCACAGATCCCCCCCAGGCAGTCAGGGTTGTGTCCTGTCCAGACTGCTGTTTTACAGTCTGATGTCCATGGGCACAAAGGAGCGTCTGAAGCGTTCAGTTCTGCAGCCCGGTGGGATGAGCCGCTGGCTGAACGAGCTGCTCATATGCCACAGCTCGTGGTGCGGGGGGTGGGAAGGATTGTCCAGGATAGCTCCCAGTTTGTCCTTCACCCTCTGCACAGCCACCAACTCAAGATGGTTGAGGTTGAGTCCCACCACTGAGCGAGCTTTCCTCACAAGCTTGTTGAGCCTGTTGACCTCACGAGTCCTGGCACCACCCCACCAGCACACTATACCAAAGAAGAGTGCGCTGGCTACCATAGACTGGTAGAAGGTCTTGAGGAGCACGCTGCAGACACCAAACGACCTCAGTCTCCTCAGGAAGAACATCCTGCTCTGAACCTTCCTGTATAGGGCATCTGTGTTGTGTGTCGAGTCCACTTTACTGTTAATATGGACCCCAAGGTACTAATAGGAGTCCACAATCTCCACCTCTTCACCCAGAATGGTGATTGGTATAGGTCCCCTCCTATTCCTCCTGAAGTCCACTACCACCTCCTTTGTCTTGGAGATAAGTAATTTTTGGAGCTTGATGTTGGGCAGAAATATTTTATCTCTCTCCATATCTCAACTCCTCACCTTTTTTCCAACACAGTTCAATTATTTTTTTCATGAAACGATGCCCTTCTTCATCATACAAAAGCATCACACAAAAGTTGTGAAAATAGGAGATCTAAAAGTTCAACATTGCAACCCATTGCAAACTTGCAGATTGTTTAGTGTACGCTTAGTAAAAGTTATTATTATATTATCAAATATTATTATAAACAAGTTACAAGGTTGTCTACCACAAATTTGGCGACAAGGATTTGCAGCATGAGACAGTAGCTCAGTATCTGCCCTCCAGGCACTTTCTGTTAACTGCGCATTCAATGTTAATACGGGCTAGATGCTTCAGGACAAGTTAGAATGTCTCCAAGTGACAGAATGGGGGAGAGACTGATATTAGAAACTGGATTTGACACTGAGGAAGGCTAGTACATTAGCAATCCAGGTGGAAGCTGCTGCAGCATTTTCACCAATAATTACATAAGAAAGAGCTGGTCTTAGACATACAAGGTTTCCCCCCGATGGCAAATACTTTTTAATCTATGGATTGTGCATTACAAACAGATAAAGTGGCAACAGTGTAAGTCATGGTCGCTACTTCAAAAAAGCC
Source organism: Fistularia tabacaria (assembly GCA_901007705.1). Lineage (NCBI taxonomy): Eukaryota > Metazoa > Chordata > Actinopteri > Syngnathiformes > Fistulariidae > Fistularia > Fistularia tabacaria. Next base: position 51,560 of record CAAKHD010010434.1, read on the forward strand.
CAAAACAAAAACATTCTTAATTTGGCAATCGGTGCCTTATTTCTGAGAATTTGCTAAAGTGCAATGAACATACACATGGTCAAAATATGAGCGATGAATGAGGAGCACACATGCTCAGATAGACCTTGTCTGGCAATGCAATTATGATGCCTGTTATTTCTAAATCATACATCACACAACCTCAGCGGTTTAGGCTTATATTTGGATCCTATGACGAAGGCTGCTGTGATAGATGACTGAGCCCTGTCATTCTTTGAACAACCAGTTTTCTCTTTAGGAATTATGGTGTCTGGGATCTAGTTGAGGACAAAACAAAGAAGGGATATAATTACTCTGTCTCTGCATACTACGTACGCTTTCTGTAAAGGTTTACTGTAGGTGTACTGGTTTACAACAACCAAATTGAGGTATATCAAAAAATACTCAAAATATGATAAAATTAGTCAACAAACTACCATGGAAAATACAAAGCTCTTAATTATCAACATAAGTAGTACATAGCTTATGAAACCACGCTGTGCTTAAGCCTTCTGACTTTTTTTTTCTAAGCAGCTGCCAAAATAATATCTGTACAGGATAGTTTGTGTGTGTCTGTGTGTTTAAGTTTGTGTCAAACTTAATATTAAGTGCCCTAAATGCACGGGTAGTGGTTAGGGCTGCACAACGTCACTAGTAGCTTTTAGACAAAAGCTAGCAGACCCTATGTATAATAAAGCAGATACAACTTGACCTGTTTAGCATATCACATTTTGCTGACAGAACATACACACACAAAGGGATGACCACACCACCAATGAATATAAGCAAGGCTTAAACATGCTGCTCTTCATTTAGACATATAGGGAATAGTAACTGGTCTGAAATTATCAATTTTCCTCCATGTTTCAGTCCCTCATTTCAAACAAGGGTCATGGGTCAATGCACTACACTTGCCAAAACTCCCTGCATGTTTTGCACGAATAGTAACACACACATAAGCTACAAGGAGATTCCGGACTTCCACCAAGCACCCCACTCTGACCATCAATGGTGCTGCCGTGGAGAGAGTGAGCAGCATCAAATTCCTGGGGGTGCACATCAGTGAGGACCTCTCCTGTACCACCAACACCGCATCACTGGCGAAGAAGGCACAGCGGCGTCTCTACTTCCTTCGCAAGCTCAAGCAAGCGAAAGCCCCTGCACCCATCATGCACACCTTCTACTTGGGCACCATCGAGAGCATCCTGACCAGCTGTATCACTGTGATACCCATTTGCATATGCAGAGTGCACCGTTTGAATCTCCCACAACTGACCGAACCTCTTCATTAATTAATTAATACATTTATTTATTTTCATGCAATTGAATAAAATTATGACATTACCATCTAAAAGGGATACACAGCACACCATTAATAAAGAGACAAATGTAATGTCTCTGTAATCAAACACATGGCTCGAACTTGAAATTATCTCCTTTTAGTTTATCAAAAAAAGTGGTCTTATCATCAGTTATCTACTTGTTGGCAAGTAAATTCATTTAGATAGTGATAAACATACATGAAAGACAAAGATGGAAGGGTTAATTTTTATTAGCTTTTCTGAATTAGAGTAATAGGCCGTTCTATTATAGACATTTGAGATAATACAAATTGTTTTGCTCTAATACATATTTTATCATTTTTAATATGATTTATATTTTATATAACATACATATATATATAAATATATATTCATTTTTATAAACATATTTTTTTTATCATCTTTCATAGTCTCTTTTAATAGTCTCTCTTTATCACTTATTCTAACTCAGAAAAAAGATATTCAACAATATCGTTTCCCTTTCTCACAAGCCTGTTTACCAGCTTAAATTAAGAATGTTTGGAGACGTTTCTCTAGGGGGATAGACTTAGCAATGGCAACCACAGTAATGTGAGACTTTCATTGTTTTTTTTCTTTTTATTTATTTTTGCTGGGTGTGGGCATCTAAATAACAGTGATGAAAAAAAACAGTCTTCACATGATGTATTCCATTACACACACACACACACACACACACACACACACACATGCGCACGTGCGCGTATGCGCACGCACACACACACGCACTGCATATATATATAAATACATAATTATATTGTAAAGGTCTAAAATCTTCTGACTTTCCCATACATATTGAATAAATCTTTTTTCATTTCTCTTTTTTCACATGTTCTTTGCTTGACCATAGATTCCAACGCCTCTTTCATTTGTTTGTTGGGTTTACAGCTTTAGACCTTTGCTTTAGGATTTGTTTGACATGTTTATTTATTTCAGATTATCCCCTTTTACTCATTAGTCTTAAATTTGAGATGATTTAATTACACACTTTGTGTAAACAAATACTTGCAGTATATTTTCTTAGCCTGTTTCATTACTCAAAACATCCAAACATGTTTCCTTCTTGTATCAGTCTTTGTCCGGGTCAATTGCCATCAGAGTGTATAGATGCTTCCGTTTAAATCCAGCTGATACGAAAGCCAAAGTTGAAACTGCCAACTGTATTTTTTCAAGATGCCGCTGGAAGGCGGCAGCCTGTTGCAGCAGCTACGCGTACTTTTTACTCATTTCTTTATCTTTTATTTATTTACCGTCCTGTCCTCTCCAATCTTGCGAGTTGGACTTGACTCCGCTCTCCCTTCCTACTGCGCTGCTTTTTCCTGTCTTGATTCCCTTCCTTGAATAAGAATTATGTTCACTTACACCCGGGACAAACTCCTACGACTGCGGAAAGGAGCTGGAGCCCCCACTGTGCACATCCCAGAGGAGCCTGTGGCGGAGCTCCCGCAGGGGAAAGGATGCCGGCGCAAAGGTGAGGGAGCGGGCAGAGAGGGACAGGAGATGCAAACCCTTCCTGCCCTCGGTCATCATGGGGAATGTAAGGTCGCTGCCGAACAAATCTCAGCCCTCATCGACAGCCAGCATGTCTACAGGGAATGTAATATGCTGTGCTTCACAGAGACCTGGCTACAAGTGAACATTCCGGACTGCGCCGTCGACCTGCCCGTCTTCTCGCTGATATGCGCAGACCGGGGGAGACAGAGCGGCAAGAGGAGAGGAGGAGGGCTTGCCGTCTTTGTCAACAGCAAATGGTGCAACCCCGGTCATATCACCGTGAAGGTCTCTGTGTGCATCCCCGGTGTGGAGCTCATAGCAGTAGGACTTCGCCCCTACTACCTCCGGTGTGAGTTTTCACACACCATCGTGGTGCTCATCTACATTCCCCCGTCTGCAGCAGCAGCCAGCGCCGGTGACGTCATTTACTCCGCGATCGCGGACCCGCAGACGTGCTACCCCAGTGCCCTCATCTTGATCAGCGGGGACTTCAACCACGTCCCTCCCACTCACTTTCTCCCAACCTTCACCCAGTATATAGACTGTGCAACAAGAGGAAATAAAACCCTGGACCTCCTGTATGCCAATGTGAGGGATGCCTACATCTCTTCCCCTCTTCCCCCTCTAGGCAATTCGGACCATAACCTGGTACTCCTGGCCACCACCTATAAACCTATGGTGAAGAGGCAGGCGGCCATCTCAAGGTCTGCCATGATCTGGTCCAAAGCCACAGAGGAGCCACTACAGGAGTGCTTCGATGTCACCAACTGGAGTCTTTTTTAAAAGGACTTTGGTAACGACATCGAGGGCCTCTCTCGTAACGAAACAGACCACATTAACTTCTGTGAGGACATTGTCCCATGCAGAAAGGTCCGTTGTTTAAGCAATAACAAGCCATGGATCAACAAGAACATCAAAGACCTTCTCAACCATAAGAAGAGGGCCTTCATGGCTAACGACTACCAGACCTTGAGGGCTGTCCAGAAGGAACTGAGGAGGAAGCTGCGGGAGGCAAAACTCAACCTTAAGGAGAAGGTTGAGTCCAGGATGGAGCAGAGCAAAACAAAGGAGGTTTGGAGGGAGGTGAGGAAGATGACAGGCTGTGGGAAAACCACACCTGGAGTCAAAGGCGGCCCTGAATTTGCCACAGAGCTGAACCTTTTCTTCAACAGGTTCGACACCCCTGTGTGCTCTGATGGTGGATCTGGGCCCCCATCCCCCACCTCCTCACCCTCTAACACCTCTGCTGTTGGCTCTGCCCCAACTCCCATCAAGACCTTGCCTCCCCCCCTTCCCCCCTTCCTCTCCCCCACCAGCAGCCCCTTAAACCCGTCCCTCTGCCCCACATCCTCTTTGCCAACCCGGACTCAACCACCACAACCCCCCCCCCCCCCCCCCCCCCCCCTGCTCCTCCCCCACCCCCCCCCCCCCTCCCCCCCCCCCCCCCCACCCCCCACCCCCCCCCCCCCCCCCCCCCCCCCCACCCCCCCCGCTCCCACCCGCCTT
>CAAKHD010010436.1:2980-13877 GCA_901007705.1 Fistularia tabacaria
CACAAAAAAAACAAACAAACAAATCGTGTTTCTAATTTAGAGTCATCAGTAGAAGGTGAGAAGTGTCCTCAAAGGCCTAAGGCTGGATGAAGTTGATCGCCACTAGAGGGTGCTACTGAACACACACACACACACACACACACACACACACACACACACACACACACACACACACACACACACACACACACACACACACACACACACACACACACACACACACACACACACACACACACACACACACACACACACACACACACACACACACACACACACACACACACGTGTTCATTCAGTTGTGCTGAGCTGAACTGAAGACGATGGCCTTTGTATCCATGGATGTCTAGAACAACAGCATCAGGAATGAAAATCTCACTGTATCTGCTTGGTGTCACCTGATGCAAAAACACAAACAGACTGAGCTTCAGCCATATCCTGCTTGGTCTTCAGAACCAGAACACCATGGACCTGGTCACATTCTGCTGATTTCAATTGTGGTCCAGCCTTTTGCAGCAGCTTCTCACAGCTCCCTATGGGATCAAGGAAGGCCGACTTCTTCTTCGTAGTTCTATATCTATTTTTGCACATAGATCCACACACTGTATGTGAAGCATACCTGAGCGGGCGTGTGCTGCAGTGCTAATGCCAATGATTGTACTGCTCTCCGTGTATGTCGGACCAATAATAATTTAAATGACAGAAAACATCTCGTCAACTCATCTTCTCCGGAGCGTGTCGAAGCTTCTGCCTCCCCAGGCAGCAGAAGGTCCCAGCAGCTTTGGGTGGGTTTCCTTCAGGTGCGGACGTCAGGTGGAGAACCATCAAAGGCAGAGCAGACAATGGCCCGGGTCGTCTCCTTTGTGCGTTGATAAATACCCGGTGTGATTTACCGTTGCCCCGGGCCCGAGGTTATTAATTGATGATTATCTCAAAGGTCCACCATCAGCACTTTTTCTCAAATGACTCAACTTTTGTCCCCCAGCTAATTGTTTAAGAAGACGACGGGACAGAAGAAAGGACGAGCGGAGAGTTCCAGTAAAAAATGACTGAGCCTTCGATCGGGCTGACACTAAATATCCCTCCGTGCTCTGCTGCTGCGACATCCTCCATTGTTACTCTGTTTGCTAGCTGGCCCTCAGCCGCGAGCGCAGAGAGAGGAGGATTGTGATTGGAAAGAAAGCTGTGTCCGTACGCTGCTGCTCCGAGTAAATCTGCCCTCATGGTTCGCAACAGGTGGCTGACAGTCGGCTTCTGCAGGGCTTAAGCTGAAGAGGAGCAAGATAGTGCATCCTGTGTGGGCATCGTGGTGCGTTCAAAGTCTCCTGCTTACCGGCACAGTGCTCCTGCCGGTTCTCCTCCGTTCATGGAAACACCTTTTCTTAGCAGCTGTGTTTTCACTGCTCGTCCACAGGGCTGTCACTCCAGTAGCCCCTCCCTCGCTGTGCCGCTGCAGTGTCGTATCGTACCGTGTTGTGTTGTTCAAAGGATGTTCTCTGCCTTAAACCGACCAAGACTCCCATCGCCATCGTCTATTACCTTTCGTGGCGAGCCGAAAGGCCCGAACGTTCTTTCACGACAACTGAGAACCTTGTATTCCATCCCAGGACTGCGGGAACAGAACATCACCATTCTTATCTCCACACTCCGTCTGAGCAGATTTTCTCCTGGAGGTCGGACAACTAGTGTGTGATGGGTCAGAAAACTGATGTGTGCGCGGCTGAGGTAGTTGAAAGCGTAAGTGCTGTCCTTCCTGCCTTCCTGCTGGCGCCGAAGGTTGTAGAGTGAGGTTCAGGGGATGAAGAAGCAGAACCTGTGAAACATATCTGTTGAGGCCTTCCTGGAAAGAAGAACTGAACGTTGTGGACAGAGCCGAGCGTCCTCCGCCAAGGATTGAGATACCTTGGTCGCAAGTCTGCAAAGGCCAAAGGGCAAGTGAAGATGGCAAGGAGGATCCCAGGAGCTCAGATTCCCACAATGCTTAGCGTTTTCTGCTGAAATCTACAGAGCTCACATGGTGTGTGTGTGTGTGCGAGGAGGGCTGGTTATTCTAGCAACTAAACACACATATACTGATGGGTGTTCTGCTAGATGCAGGGCTCGGAGTGGGATGTTCAAGAAGGACAGACGAAGCAAGATTGAAATCACCTCCTGCCGTCAACCACGAGCTCTACTCAGAGTTACAGTGTTTGCATGGGGATGAGAAGTGAAGGGGTTGTTGCCTTGGAGTCATCGCCGTGAACCCACTTCCACAGACACAACGGCCCACAGCAGGAACCGCTGGCGGTCCGATGGTTTGGAAGTCAGACCAGGATTGACTCACAATTCAGATATTGTGCGTCCAGAAGTGACGTGGAAACAAACAGATGAATCACCTCAGACACACAACCGGGAGGAAGCCCTCCATGTAACAGGAACTATTTTCAGCTGTGGCTCCATCTGGATTTGGGTATTTATAACCGCAGGAAAGTGTTGGGGTTGGGGGTGGGGCCCGTGTGTGTGTGTGAGACTCACTGCGATGTTGTTTGTATGGTACTATAAACCAGGCTGTGAAAGTCAAGGTCTTTCACTTTTTACTGGAGTACCTTAAGCCTACGCTGTGATCCCAGTGGGGTTTGCCCCCCCTCCCCCCACCTCTTCATTTAGGGAGCTGGAAGATAAGCAGCTGCTTTCCCTGGTGACGCCGCATTAATTGTTCATTTCACGACTTAAAAGAGAGGAGTCAATGAGGAGGAGAAATCCCGGGCCCTTTATCGGCCGGAGGTGCAAAGTGAGCATCAGCGATGAAGCCGAGCGTAGAGATGATTACTGCCCTACTGGAGGCCGGCCGCTCGCTCCAAATCCCCGGGATTAGCCGGAGATGACTGCTTCCTCCTCCTCCACCTCCAGGGCCTCTTGTCATAATGATAAACGAGCTGATCGGAGAGCCGGCGCTGACAATGGACCTCCACCCTCACTCTTTCGTTCCTTATATCTCTTTCAGGGAATCACTCAGACAAATTCTTCACCCGTATTGAAAGGACATAAATCTTGTTTTAAGAGACTGGTCCGGCTCACCGGCTGTCAGACAAAGGCCGAGGACTTTATTTATTGCTCCGCTCCTTGTTTGGACGCTTATTGTGTCTCCAAAAAAATAATAGTTTCATAAATCAGCATGTGGACACATTAGGATGTGTGCTAAGTTAAGGCAGAAAAGCTCCAGACGCGCGCGCACACACACACACACACACACACACACACACACACACACACACACACACACACACACACACACACTCACTCACTCACAGTTTTAATGCTACCTTGATGTGAAATGACTCACTATTTATTCCCATTCAAACAAGTTGACACATTTGTCACTGTCATTTGATTTAATTGAAAATCAGTGAAATGAAATCCTGCTGTAGGTTTTATGTCACGGTTCTGTGTCTGTTTCTTTATGCTTGTGTGTTTAATCTGCTCTAAAAGCTCGGCTTCGAAAAAGGCTGTCACTGGAGCCATCGTGGCTTTAACGATGAGTATTATCACAGATTAGGGGCTGGAGATGATGGTTCAGATGAGGGCCGGATGAGGGCAAAACACTCACTGCCGTTTGGATTGATGACATGAATCAGATCATCAGAACTTGGTTCGGTGTCAAAGTTAATACCGTGACATCAACCTCATGCCTGCAAAGCCGCACTCCATTCTGACAAATGCAGGAGCTGGAGATGTAAGTGACGAAGGTGAGGGCTTGTGTGAAATGGAAGATGAATCCCCGATTCGGGACTCACTGATTCACAGCTCGTACTGGAGTTTGGGCCGGAGGACCCAGAGAACAGTAAAAAGTAGATGGACGGGGGTGGGAAATGCACTTTCCTACCCTCAACCATCACATTGCTGTTGAGCAAGGCACAGAATCCCCACTTGATCCCTGGAGATCACATGACATATTCGGTAGAGGAGTGTGAAATCACATTTTTTCTCTGGGTTCAATAGAAACGCCACAGTAAGTATATTACGATGTCAGAGAGACCTCCTGTCTCTTGGTGGGCAGTAAGATTTACTGATTAACCTTCCCCGTGCCGCTCAGACCGGCTCAGAGGCACAGCGGCAGCCCTGCACGTGATGACCACTTGTGAAATAAGTTGCACGTACGTCATTATTGTGTAAAAATCAAATGGAACAGCAATTTTTAGTGAACAAAAAGCAGTAGATCCAGCCTGCATTGTGGCTGTGACTGAGTAATTTTAGTTCATTTTCTTTTACTTTCTTTTATTTCATTTTTATAAACCCCGGCAAACCTGAACACAACACAAAGGTTGCAACGATGAACAGAGCTCAGGTTAAATATAGAAGCCTTTTTGGCATTTTGGAGCGGTGCTTGGACTTTATCTCACAGACGTTCTGCCCTCCTCTCAGGTATCGTTCATCTCTTACCGTCTCAAATTCATCTGTTACCGTCTCTGAACCCTGGGGCTGCTGTTCTTTGCTGGTGTTGCCTTTGTCCTCCGAAAGGAGAACAACATCAATCTCTTGTTTTAATAGTGTCTCGTTGGTTCACATGCCAGCGCGGCAAAATGAAGCCATAATTACTGACTTTAATTGATGTGGTTTTACCACCTCAGACGATACTTCAGCTCCCCCCTCCACTGTATGGGCCCCACTGCTGTTGTTTGCACTATATTTCTGCGGCTATTGATTGCCATTATGGTAAATCCGATGGGCACAATGGAACTCTATCAGCAAAATGCAGGTTAATTATCTCGGGGTCACCACTTTGGAGTCTTCACAAAGAGCCTGCACTTTCCTCTTTATTGCCTGACATCAAATTGCAAATACAAATTATTATCAGGGCGCCTTTATTTGGTTAATGAGAGGCCGGGCTGGCAGTCATTACCGTGACGACCTCCTGTTTCCACAGATGTGATTTAAAAAGTTTTAAATCAGACTAATTTACTGCTGTGTTTTGTGTGTGTTTACACGGTGATGCTTCCACTTTGCTTCAGACACAGTATATTTATAGGTGATGGAGTCATTTCCAGTGGATGCACAGATAAGACACTGGAAAGTTTTTTCCAAGTTATATTTCCTGCTGTTAACAAAGCTGTCAGATATTTGAGCGGCTCAAGATAAATTGGTCTTATAAGAAGGTGCCGGAGCCTATTGATGGGAGGAACCAAAGTTAATGGAATTGATTTTGGATATTGTGTTTGCTTTCTGCAGGGACTCCAGTGAATCGGATTCCTATCATGGCCAAGCAGGTGTTGGATCTCTACATGCTCTACAAGCTCGTCACCGAAAAGGGCGGCTTAGTGGAAGTCATCAATAAGAAAATATGGCGTGAGATCACCAAAGGCCTTAACCTCCCTACCTCCATAACCAGCGCAGCGTTCACTCTGCGAACACAGTGAGTATCCCTGGTGGCGACCGACCCTGCGGGTTCGACTCCGCCATCACACAGCACTGTTTGTCTCTGGCCAAACCGTCGTCCTGCACTTGCCTATCAAAAGCCAAGTGTTCGTCTCCCTGCCTCGGCCGTCCATTACAGCTGTCTCTGTGCTCAAAGTGCACGGCCAGGGTTTATTTTGCATCACGTGGTCCCTTTAATCCAACGTGGAGCCTCTTTGAGATAAACAGGTATTTTCCAGACTAAGGAGAGTTTTGTTCCCAAACCAGACTTTAGATTTGCCGGAATTGCAAAAATAATATCAGATTAATCAGAGCTGCTTATCTACGTCATAAATAATCATTATATCTGGAAACAAATATTTCGATATTTTCGATATGGTTAATTGTCTCTTAATTTTTTCCCCTGTATTCGCAGGGTGGGTTCCCCTTTCCTCGTAAAGTGGTTGTTGGATGTTCTTACCGTGTTTGGAAAGCGGGGGCTGTTTGCCGCCTCTTTTATTTTCCTCCATGAATTGTTTTTCACAAAAGAGTAAACATCAAGTTGCTGCGTGGAGTATCAACAAAAGGAATGCCTTGGCTTTCAGTGCAACAAGTCCGATTTTGAGAAGCTGCTCCAAGATCCATTATTGAAAATGCCAAGACTTTTATAATCCTGTGACATCCAGAGCGACTCCAGGTGGACTTTTCCATGTTGTTGTAGTTAAGATTATTGGTGCTTTGCTTTGCATTTGACTCTCGTGTCTTAGAAGTTTTATGGAACTTCTGTCTGCAGTTACAAATCCACTGAGCTCCAGGGCCCAAGCGCTCACTCCACTTCGGTCAAAAATAAGAAAAAGGGTCTGAGGAAGGAAAGGAGGCTGGAGGATTGTAGCGGGTTACATGATGTGACATGATGTTGTTAATATAAGACAGTTTCCTTGTCTTCTGTGACCCTGGTTAGGGGTCTGCTGACTGGTCACCTTGTGTTCTGTAACACGAGTGAAGGACTCACTGACTGGTCACCTTGTGTTCTGTAACACGAGTGAAGGACTCACTGACTGGTCACCTTGTGTTCTGTAACACGAGTGAAGTGTAACCACTCACTGACTGGTTACCTTGTGTTCTGTAACCCCTGCCAGGTACATGAAGTACCTCTACCCCTATGAATGTGAAAAGAGGGGGCTGAGCTCCCCAGGTGAGCTTCAGGCAGCTATCGACAGCAACCGGCGGGAGGGCCGTCGGCAGAGCTACGGCTCCGCCATCTTCAACTACTCCCCCGTTGGCACGCCCACTCTCCTGTCTTCACCAAAGATGCACCTACCCATGCTCCCCCACAACAGCGGCCATATCTCCCAGGTGCCTGTCATCAAGAAAGGTAAGGAATGACATGCAAAACACACCGAATAGAGTCTGTCCAGGTTTCCTGCAGGCTTCCAACATGGTGGACTGAGGCCGGGTCGAAAACCAACGCGGCTGTTTTCACACTGAGGAGAAAACTCTCCTTCAGTCAGAGCGGGAAATGTTTGCCATCGAGGACGAGAAAGGAATCACATAAAGAAAATAAAGCAGGAAAAATCTGCAAACGATAGCGGCTTCCCAGCATTCTCTCCTTCATCGCATCCGAGCAAAGCAAACAAAACCACGTGAAGCCTAAAAACACCAGCAGGAAGTATGAAACCTGCTGAAGCGAGAGATTCCAGAATAGATAAAAACAGGATTCTGAGCGTTAATTTTAGTCATGACGCGACCATCAGGTGAAACCCGGTTCTTCATCTGAGACGTGGAGATGACGGATGGTCATTTCCTCCTCTGTGGAAGCACATGTGACACCTCAGGCGGATCACATCCCTGAGACGTGGCTGTGCGGCTGCCGAAGGAGAAGTCGAAGTGTTTGTCAGAAATGGATTTTGCAATAGCTGCCCATTTCCATCTATTCATACTCGTGTAAGCTGCGGCCGAGCTGGACACCAGCCCCCCTCGGAGAGGAAACATCTTGCAGGACTTCCTCATATCAGTGCGGGAGCCTCAGACATGCCAAGCCCCCACAAATAGCATGCCAGCTCTTCAATAACAGCTCTTCACGCAGAGGAGGCCTTTGCCGCCGCTCAAGGAACAGGATGCCTTGAAAACATTCGGTCATCAAACTTGTTGTGAGGTTTGATATCACAAGAATATTTTCTCCATGGAAATCTGTGAGGAGCCACATTTTGAATCCCTGAAGGCAAAATGAAGGAACCACCTGGTGGTTACCTTAATTTGTTAATTCACAAAACCTTTTTTAACCAAGCACATTTCCGTCACTTCAAAATACAGAAAAATTTCCAAGTCTGAATTGACTAGAAGATCTGGAATCTTCAGGATTCATTTAGGATCGAGTTCATAAGTTGCCAAAGAATGCAAAAGCAATTTCCTCTGTATTCCCCAAAGAATCAGCAGACCAGACCAAGAAAGCAGCAGCAGAAGGTCATTTCCAAAAGAGCAAGAGTCAGCCACATATAATAATAATGACAGTAAAATAACAAATCCCAGCAAACCCATGAGTCACCAGTCCTGGGAAGGCAGGAAGCAGCGTCTGCCGCAGCTGTCCATTATTGACCCTCATTTTATGCTGAAAAAACAGTCCAGGTTGGGGTGCATGTTGATTGGTGGTGTATGTGAGTGACGGAGGGCCGTTTCAAGGAGACGCGTCACACTTGAAACAGTCTTCTTCTCCCCAGAGGACCAAATGGTGGCCAGCTGCCTTCCAAGTCGGGTGGCCCTGCCAATGTCTCCCAGTAGCCACCACGGCGCCACCATGGCGGCGCAGGCAGCAGCGGCTCAGGCCGCCGCGACGGCCCAGGCGGCGGCGGCGCTGGAGCAGCTCCGAGAGAAGCTGGAAAGCAGCGAACCGCCGCAGAAGAAGATGATGATGGTGGCGGAGGAGCAGCAGAGGCTTATGCAACATGCACTGCAGCAGAACCTGCTGGCCATGGCCTCCCAGCTGCCCCTCACCATCAAACTCAGCAACAGAGGTGAGACCCCCCCCCCCTACCACCACCACCACCACACACACACACACACACACACACACACACACACACACACTGGGTGGGTCAACCTCTGGCCGAGAAGGTTCCGTCTGCGCACAGTTTGCATGTTTTCTCCAGGTTCTCCTGCCTGCGTTCTCTCCAGGTTCCCCTGCATGGGTGCTGTCCCAGTTTCCAATCCTGGGTTCCCTCCAGGTTCTCCTTCTTCCTTTCACAATCAAAAAACAATGATGATTGTCTGTTGGTGTGAATGGGAGGGTTAACGTCTGTTCGTCTCTAAACGTGAACCTGTGATTAGGGAAGTTGGGATAGTCTCCACTCCCCGACCCCGAGTGCAGGACGAGCGGTGCAGATGAATATCTCCGTTCAGTAAACGAGTCCCCACCCCCATGTGGGGCTGCTATGACTGTGTTATAAATTTCTCATATTTTTGGGAGAAGAGCTGGTTGATGGCTCTAACGGAAACACTGCACCGTTTCTCCTTTCTTTAATTCACATTTGTAAGCATTACAAAGGCCGGTGTCACCAGATGCATTTCTCACCTGCACCTCAGGGTCTCTGTGCAAACAGAGATGTTCCAGTCAGGCCAATCCCACACCCATTTCTAAAATACTCTAACTTATAAAAATAATTTATAACCATAATTGACTATTATTAGTCTTTTGAAATGATCATTATCATTAATGGCTTTATATTACTATAATTGTTTTTATTATCCATCAAAGTCAACTTCACTGTCAATCCTGCCATATGTTCACACATACAGAGGATTGAAGAAATGATTCTCTCGGACCCACAAAAATGATAACTAAAATCACAGACAGCGGCGAGTTATGACGAGGTAGCCCCCATTATTATTTTTATTATCATTATTATTATGATTATTATTATTATTGTTGTTGTTGCTATTAAAATCATTATACTGGTCGTATTACGTAGAAGCCTTTACATGTGTGTCCCATCACATTTAGATGGTTGTAGGTGTGTGTGTTCGGTTGTGTGTGTGTGTGTCCAATCACGTTTAGAAGGTGGAGTGTATGTGTGTGTGTGTGTGTGTGTCTGTGTGTGTGTGTGTGCTGCTCACCTGGTGGTCATCCTGCTGACAAGCCATCAGTCAGGCAGGAGTTAATGACAGAGGCTAAAGGAAGAAGAAGGGCTGAGGTGCTGAGGTGTGATATCATGTGTGTGTGCATGGCTGCCTCTCTTCCATTAGTCCTAATAGAAGGCTCTGCACCTCATATTCTAGGGGAAGCTGGTGAGAATCCTCCTCAGGTTAATTCCCAGACTGCTCGTCTGGCCTCACGCATGAACACTGTCATTTAAAGATTACACACACACACACACTCATGGTTAATATGTGTTTACACAGGGTTTGATATGCAGTGAAATCAGTGGTGTATATGTGTGTGTGTGTGTGTGTGTGCGCGTGCACGCGTGTGGCCGTCTGTCTCGTGTTTGGCCGTCCAACTGTGTGCGGCGATAGGATTCATCCATAACCCACGCCGGCAGACGGCTGTAACATCTTGTGACACTTCTTTCTCCCCACAACTCCTTAATAAAGCTCTCCTTATCCTGTCACTCTCTGAATTATCACCAATACTCCTCCGGGGCGCTGCGCCGCTTCTTCTGTTCCTTTTCTAAATGCTCATATTGAGTTTTTCTCCCTCTCCCTCTCTGCCTCCTCTCTTGACAGATGATAGACAAGAGACCGCATTGAACCTGTCTACCAACGGCATTAGCAGCATCAACATGTCAATAGAAATAAATGGAGTTGTCTACACAGGTAAATAGAGGGGCCGTTTGCTGATGTAATTGCAGGCAGGAAATTCAATAAGTTATAGCAGCACCCTGGTGCTTAGTCCGCCACGCAATTTGATGTCTTTGCTATAAAATCCATCGTAATGAAGTGGCAGTCCAATAGAGTTAAAAAAGTTAAATATCTTAAAACTGGGCCTGTGGATTCCAGGTCGATGGAGCTTATTGTCTTATGTGCCTGCCGTGTGTGCGTGTGTCTGTGTGAGGCTGTCTCTGTGTGTGTATGTGTGTATGTGTGTGTCTGTGTGTGTCTGTCTATCTGTGTGTGTGTGCGTCCGTGTGTGTGTCTGTGTGTGTGTCTGTCTGTGTGTGTCTGTGTGTGTGTGCGTCTGTGTCTGTGTCTGTCTGTCTGTATGTGTGTGTGTGTGTGTGTTTCTGTGTGTGTCTGTGTGAGTCTGTCTGTGTGTGTGTATGTGTGTGTCTGTGTGTGTGTGTGTGTGTGTGTGTGTGTGTGTGTGTGTGTGTATCTTGTGTGTGTGTGTGTGTGTCTGTGTGTGTGTCTGTGTGTGTGTGTGTGTGTGTGTGTGTGTGTGTGTGTGTGTGTGTGTGTGTGTGTGTGTGTGTGTGTGTGTGTGTGTGTGTGTGTGAGTATGTGCAGTGTGTCATATATCCTGGACTCACTCAGGGGACAAAAAATAAATACAAAACCCCTTCAACATGACTGGGATCTGAGGCAGGAATGTAGC